>CALZFC010000009.1:6262500-6437500 GCA_945643635.1 Allodiplogaster sudhausi
GGAGGAAAAAAAAGGAAAAGAGAGAAAGACAGAGGAAGATGAAGAGAAAAAGCGAGTCTTTCACTTTCAAAGAGCGATGCGGATGTCGAAAGAATGCTGCAGGATGAGACAAGGGATGTTCGTACATAGCGGGGAGGCAATGTATGTATGTACATGCGCACAGGAATGATAAACATTTTTAAACGCTAATTGTAAGTGGAAGAGATTTGGGGGGAGGAGTTGGAACACAGTGTAGAAATGAGTGAAAGAATGGAGGAAAAAGTATTTTAAAAAAGTTTTTAAAGTGAGGAGGGGGTATTTTTGAAGAAAATTCCAGTAGAAGTCGTATAAATTGCAGCGATTCGGCCTGACCGCGACAAGACGGGCCGTCAGAAGAATCCGCGTCGCTCGACCAGCACGCAGCTCGTGACCGGCCCCGGCGGCGTCTCCTCCGTCATTCCGCTGCCCTCTGGCGACGGCGACTCCGATGACGCGCGCACTAGTCCGTCCTCGCGCGCCGAATCCGCCGCGCCGCCCGGCGCTTCCGCTTCCGCCGCGTCTCCTTCCGCGTCGGCTGCGTCTCGCCCCGACGAGGACGCCATCCTGCAGACGCTCGTGGAGATCGAGCGCATCGTCGACTCGTGCAGCGACCAGCATCCGCCGCCGCCCTCGCCAACAATTATCCGGCCTTCTCCAGTAGACTTCCTCCGCAATCCGAAAGTGCTCTCCGCGCGGTACACGGTCAGTCTGGCTTTTATTCTCTTATCCTTTAATGTATTTTCGTATAGTTTTAAAATGGCTTTTAACAGAGCAACATAATTGTTTCCTCCCAATTCTATTCATGCAGTATCATGCAGCAATTGCTGCAGGCGCCTTCCTTAAAGTACACACGCGTGTCTCTCTTGCAAGCGTCTATTTGTTCTCATTTCGGCTTTTCAGTGTCCTTATGCCTCTAGCGGGGCGCCCACCACTTTTTGGTATACGCTTTCTTTCTAGCCTAATCGTAAGCTGCGCACAATTTTTTTCTCTTTCTCTCATTCTCTCTCTCTTGCTCTCTATCTCATTCTCTCTCCCTTTATCTCGATTTCTCTGTTTCTCTCTTCTCTTCCCTTTTTTCTCCTCTTTTGACTGGAATGCGTCAGAATGTGCGCGTGTCTCGTCAGAAAGACAGGGCAATTCAACGTTGTGCCAAACAGTTCGGCTAACCTTTACGCTGTTGAAAAGAGTGGATGAGGAGATGCCGAGGAGAAGCTGAAAGAGGAACAAAAAGGGAGAGGAGCGAGAAATGAGAGAAAGGGAGCGAGAGAGCAGAGAAAGGGAGAGTGAGCAAGAGAGAAGAGAAAGGGAGAGGGAGCGAGAGAGGAGAGAGAGACCGACCGCGCGCCACTTTGTAGCTTCGGATGAACCGCCAAGAGATCTCATAAAAGCGCTATCCCCACGTTCTCTGCACTCTTCATCACTTTTTTTTCGCCCTTTCCCCATGCGTTACAGTTTGTGCAAGCTATATGTCTCTCCTTCTGCTTATCCCTCTGTCTTACTCTCTCACATCTCTTCTCTCTCTGTCCTCTTGCTCTCTCTCACTCTGTATGTCTATCTGCTTATCTCTCAGCCCTTCGGATGAGTACTACTTGACTCTCCACAATGCGCGGGCGTAGTGTATGTGTGCCCATGAGCATAGCACTGAATGATGACGGATAAGAGAGAGAGAGAGAGGGAGAGAGAGAGAGAGAGGGAGAGAGAGAGAGAGAGAGGGAGAGCTTGGAGGAGAGACAGAGACAGCGAGAAAAGCTCCTTCATCACAAACAATTTCCCGATCACTAGGATCACAGGGTAGAAGTTGTGTGGAGTGGGAATGGAGAGGGACTCTGCATATCCACGTCATGTCTGGGGCCTGAACTATGCAACGACAAAGTCCAGTGCTCTTCTGTAGGATGATACTTCATTAGTGAGATGACAAAATCTGGTAGTTTTTGTCGCTCTGGTGGAGCCTATTTTCCCACGAGCACAGTGTTGTGTTATCTTTACTTCCTAAAAGAATTCGCACAATATGAAAAAGTACTAGAGAAATAGTGGCCATGCATAACAAATGTCTACTGCGCCTGTATGTACATACATACGTGAACAATAGCGTTAGGAAGAAGCGAAGATAGCAGCAAAACAGGTGAAGACACAATGGATACTGTAGCCTAGGGGTAACCAGAGAATGGCTTCTGTTTTGTTGAGATGACGTACGATGGCTCGAAGGGCGCCGCGGACTGCAAGGACTTCTGCGCGAATATCCGAAGACTCATCGTGCTGCTCTCCGACTACGTCAACACTCTGAAGCCCATCGCCGATCTCGACATTGACGAGAAGGTTCATTTCATTTATTTCATTAATTTTTTAATTAGACTGTCCTCTAAAATTTGTCCCACGATAATGGTAAACTGGCATGTGAAAAATTAGTATTTGATAATTTCCTTGTTTGTTTTGTTCTAATCGAATTGCTGCATGCAGTCTCAGCAATATTCGTCGTTTTCTCTTGAACCTTTCCTTCCTACTCCCACACACAAACACGCCAGCCACTTCCGGCTTGTTCAAAGTACGGTCAGAGAAGAAGAGATGTCTTCACAAAGAAGATTCATAGATCATCTTGAAGTGGAAAAGAAGGGAGGTGAAAATTGATGACATCCGGTGTCTTCCAAGTTACATCTCACTTTTTTTTATTAGTCTCCTGCAACTTTCGCCCCATTTCTTTCCTGCTGCATTTTTTAAGTTTTCTTTTTATTGTTCTCTCAATTGCTTACTTTTTTCGTGAATTCTGCAGGAAAGCGTGCCATAAGCTTTCGTTTCGATATGATAAACGCAGGTAGAACCAGAGAGAGAACAGGGTCATTTATCCTTACCAGCCTCTGCCCTCTCAATCTCTCTCCCTCCCTCTGTCCCTGTCCCTCTCTCTCTCTCTCTCTCTCTCTCTCTCTCTATCCGCATCATTCACTGAATTCGCCGAACGGAAGCTTTCTCTCTGCAAAGGCAATGTATATTTGTCACCACTTGTAAGATCACTGCTCTTTCTTCATTATTCTGCAGAGTTGGAACAATGGAACCTTTGCGTTGCAAGAGCAGTTGACTGAATTTTGCATTGTTTATCCAGCAGCTAGCGGAATTTTAAAAACGTCATTTATTGTCCTTGACGATATGACGAAAAGGCTATGAAAATTTGCCCAAACTATCAGTCAGAAAGAAGAACGAAAGGGTAATAATGTAATATTAAATAATGTAACGAAAGGGTTTTTTTTGCAGAAAGAAATAAAATGAGGAGAGATCTTAATTTTGTTGCTGTTAGCTGTCGCTGCTGCGGAACTGCGCTCCTTCGATGTGTCTGCTGACCATCGTGTACCAGTCGATGATGGCTGGCGCGCCCGACGACACGCTGTTCCTGCCGTCCGGCCACTGCCTCTCGCGCTCGCCCACCACCTCCTCCTCCTCCATCGACGACGCCGTCGACGTGGTCGCGTGCTGCTCGAGCGACGCCGCCGCAGCCACTAGCCTCTTCCGCGACCATCCGGGCGCCGAGGAAGAGAAGTACGTCATACAGGCAGACGCCCGAGTCAGGTCAGGCATTCTATTGTTTACTTTATCTATTATTAATTATTGACCTCAATAAATCAAATATACAAAAAATTTCATTGAATTAAAAACCTTGATTCTGCTGGTAAAATAAGAATTCAGCCAAAGAAATTTTAGGAATTGTTGAAAGAATACCGCACCCGCGTGCTTTTTAAAGAGTTATTTTTTTTACATGCCAATGGTTTCATCGAATTAGTATCTGGTAGAAATAGCCTTTTAAACATTTCTGAAAAAGAAAAAAAGCAGAGCGAGATAGTATGATATCATCATGCCAACATAATCATGCTCTTCTTTGAAAAATGCAGCGGTTCGGTGGCCACGATCTCCCTTTCTCTATTCTCTCTCTCTCTCTAATCTTTCCGTCTGTGTTTCTCTCTCTTTCTCCTCTATTCATATGCTCCATTTCAATTCCAAGTTCCTTTTCTTTCCTTCCCGCTCTTCCAAGAAGCCATCAGGACTCGTGACTACATGAAGGAGGTGGCGATTCTGAGAATCATGAAAGAAACATGCGGACAATTCTGGCCCAGAGAATTGCTCATCGAGAATGAACGAAAGAGAGAGAGAGAGAGAGCGGGCGAGAGAAAGAGAGAGAGAGAGAGAAAGAAAGAGAGAGAGATGGAGAGAGAGAAATATTTTGCGAACGCGAGAGCTGTTTTTTGTGGTTGAGACCACTTGCTCGGAGTGTTCAGAGAGCACAAACCGAACATCTAGTATCATGTTTATGGCTAACCAGGAGTGTCTCATAACCTCAATCTCTGCCATATTCCATCTCACTCCTCCTCACAACTCTCGCGCTGTATATATATATATATATATATATATATATATATATATATATATATATATATATATATATATGGCCATGAGAGGCTGCATTAAGTATTCATGTATCTTCATTAGCTTCTCTTGAGTGATCGAGCATTGAGAGGAAGAAGAAGAAGAAGTAGTTTGTTTGTTTTTACTTTGCCGGACATGAAATGGTGGCTCGCATGTGTTGGCACGTTGTTGATGATGAGTAAGAGTTGGGAAGAAAGAGAAAGAAAGAGAGAGAGAGAGAGAGAGAGAGAGTAAGAGAGAGAGAGAGACAGAAGAACAAGAGGGGAGAAAGGGAGAGGAGAAGAGCAAGAGGGGAGCGACAAAAAAGAGCAGAAAGCAGAAAAGGAAATCGGACATATCGTGATATTGCCCTTTCGAGAGGCGCTTCCTGTGCATCTTGGGCCTCGTAGCCCGTCAAATGTTCTCTCTTTCCCTCTACTTCTCTCTCTCTCTCTCTCTCTCTCTCTTTCCCTCTCCTCTCTCTCTCTCTCTTTCTCTCTCTCTTTCTCTCTCTCTTTCTCTCTCTCTTTCTCTCTCTCTTTCTCTCTCTCTTTCTCTCTCTCTCTCTTTCTCTCTCTCTCTTTCTCTTAACTAGTGACTTTCGAGCGGGTACAGACCATCCAAGAGAGACAAGAGACTTAGCCTCTGGTCTGAAGTCGGGTTGAATAGGCGGAGGAGATGGAGAAGGAGGAGACTCCGTGCAGCGGGTCTCTTGCAACGTCGCGAAAAGGGCGAAGGGCAGCCTGCTCGGTCTTTGGCCTCTCTCAGTCTACTTTAATCGTGCCAGCCTCATGGTGCTCTCTTTCTCTCTCGCTCATTCTGTTCCTCTCTTTTCTCTCTTTCTCCCATTCCCTCATTCTCTCTTCCTATTCAACTCATCGAAACGTGAGAGCGGCGAACGAGAGAGAGAGAGAGCATTGCACTTCTTCTCCGTCTTCCTTGCTCTTCTTGGAAAAGTGCTCACGAGCCAGGCATAAGAAGGAAGTGGCCTTGGCCAATTGGTGAGAGGAGAGAGAAAGAGATACTGAGAAATAGAAGGGAAATACACAAAAAGAAAGAAAGAGGGATAACATGCCGAGTAAAGAGCTGGCGCTTCTTTGTAACGTCTATTATGCCTCTTCGTGTTCCATCGAGGGACTGAAGAAGTTATCCGATCTCGTCCCCCATGGCCGCCAAGACTCCCGGAAATGCAGTTTTCGCGAATGCCTTATTAGCTGATGTTCGGCAGGATGAAAAATGGTGGTTTTCTCACTTTGGTCTGTTCTATGCACTTTCGGATGCACCAAACGAGTGTCTTTCTCTGACCTCATCTGAAAGATGAACTTGCAAGCGAGGCCTCGCTGACATTGACTGTTGGCCAGAGAGTGCCGGGCGCAAGTTATAAGAGTGCTGCCTCAGGCAGCAATCTTTGCTTTTCTACCGCGCTGTCTGCATCCTGGCTCTCTCAACTGCTATCCATCTAGTTCCCACTCTAGCTTTCTCTCTCTCTCTCTCTCTCTCTCTCTCTCCCTCTCCCTCCCTCTCTCTCTCTCTCTCTCTCGCTCTTAAGTCATTCCAAGATCCTGAGCATCACAAAGTGCAAGTCCGCTTCTAGCAAGGGTCCAGACGACGCCTTAAGACATCGGGGATGCAAAGAAGCCATCGAAAGGCATCCTGGAATCGACAAGAGGGGATAAGACGGACATGTCGGACGGGAGACTCCTCTGCAATTGCAATACAAATCACTTACACTTTATTTCCTCTCCACTCTGCTTTTTTCCTTCTCGAATGATTAATCATAAGGGAAAGGGTGTTCGTGAAGTTTGGCCTCACGTGGGTAGCTGTATAGAGAACGAGAGGAAGAAAGGAAAGTGGAAGACGCTGTTTGATTTAAGAAAGGAAAACGTTATAAACGAACAAAGAGCAGTGAATTGTACACATAATATGACAGTGAAAAAGATGATGCGGTTCGGCCCTAAACGTTATGCCAACTCTGCCTTCTCTGTTTCGTTCGATCAGATCATTTGGACTGTGTCATGGCAGAGTACTGTTTGAATGGGATGTGTGTCCCTTTTGTCGTTCTGCAACCCCCCCCCCCCCTCCCTCTGTCACGGGTCCCGTAATAATAGAAAAATAGAACGAGATTCATGCATCAAACACCAAGCGGCATCATTGTCACCATTAACTTTTGCAAAAATAGTGGAACATCACCGGCTAGCCCGCCCCATGGAATAAGACAGGGCATTTATGACTTCTTCCTATCATCAAAGAAATGTTCTTTTAATACCAGCTCTCGATGGTTAACATAAAAAGACAATAATTACAAGAAAAAAACCAGCATTATTTTTCTACATCTTCAAAATGTCATTTCCCCCTTGTCCAGGTGCCTGATCGGTCGCGTCGTCGACCACGCGTCTGGTCTGATGCGGCGGCTGTCTCCGACGCCGTACGAGTTCGCGGCGCTGAAGGCCATCATGGCGCTGGACTCGATCGGCGGCGGCGCGAACGGCCTCGTCCGCGAGGAGATGTCCGAGCGGCTGCAGAACGCGCGCGAGGTCGTGATCTCGGCCCTCTACGCACACATCGTCGCGACTGGCATGGCGCAGCCCGCCGCTGCCAACCGATTCGCCAGTCTGCTTCTTCTCGCCGCCAACGTCTCTGTACGATTTCTTATTTAGTTTTTTTCTTCTTCAAATGATATATTATCTTCATCGATATCGCACACAATGACACACCAAAGAATGATCACTTGTTGAACGAGTATTGCGAAATTCGGCCGTTATTTGCTCGCACGCAAGATGTTTTCGTATGTGGCCAAAGATATGTGTGCCCTGCTTGCCAAACGATGAAGTCGTTTTCCAACGCGGAAGTGTTGAAGGGCCATGTGCACTTTTGTTGACTTCTCGGTCGGTTGCAGCGGTGAAAAGGTTGCCGTGGCAGGCGAAAAGACCAGAGAAAGTGCATTAGACTCGGCTGGTGAAAGAAAGCATCAGCATCTATGTACCCTTTCCATTATACGCTCATGGAGACAGTGGAGAGAAGGAGAGATTGGGAAGGCATAGAGACAATGGGAGGGAGAGAGTTAGTGAGCAACGGCCCTTTGTTTGAAACGAGGAAGACTATAGTCAGTTATCCTAGTGTTTGTAACTTTTCAAGAAAAACTGAAAAAATGGGGGGAATTTGGAGTAACCTGCAAGACTTAACAGAAATTGTCCCGCTTTTCCCCCGAGAGTTTGCAAGTAATTGTCAGTATTTTGGATTGCTTGCTTCAAGAACGGCTGAATCCGAGAAACTCTCGTCCTGTTAGCCCTCTTCACTCATTCTCTCCTTACCGAGTGGTGCCCTCCTTGACTCATGCTCAATTCCAACTCACATATCCTCCGATCACCTCTCACCACCATCCGCTCTCTGCAGCCTCTTGCCTTCTTTTTGGCCAATTTCTAGCAGCCTTTGGCCACTTTAGCGAGCCACACAAACAGACGGACACACGAGCTGTGCTACTTGGCCATGCCCGCCTGGTGTCTGATCCCTTACAGGCATGCACACGAGAATGTGAAGGAGAGAAGCAAGGAGATGGGCATGACAAAACCAACCGCGAACTGGGGAAAATATAACAGCACATTTGGCAATTAAAGACATCCTTTCAAAATAACACATATGAGAAAAAATTTAACTAGTGAAATTATTTTCAATTTATAATAATTGCAGAAGTACGCCTCGGTCGTCTGTGCAACGATGCAATACTGTCGAGACGTTGGCCTCGGCTCTGACCCACTCCTGGACGACCTCCTTTTCAAAGAAGACCTCTGAGTCGTCTTCCTCCCACCAACCTATCTCATCATCCTCCATGTCACTTCCGATGCATTCATGAACATTAGTAGCCTGATCCACTCCGATATCACACATCCTTTTCCCTCCTCGTTCGCTCAGATGCTATTTTACGCTACTTGTTGCCATTGATTGAAGAAAAAAACTATTCGATATTGCCTATACAAATCGGTGAGTTTTCCTCCATGTCTCGAGTGATTTCTTCTCTCTATCTCCCCTTCCTCTCGCTCTATCTTGCTTTCTTTATATTATGACTTGCGCAATGATTGCTTCGTGTAAGCTTCTGTTATCAGCTTGGCAATCGATGATTTCATGCAATTTTTGCGCTCACTCGTCCTTGACTCTCCCTCCTTTCCTCCTCTGACTCTCTCTCTCACTCTCTCTCTCTCTCTCTTTTTTTTTCTCTCTCTCTCTCTCTCTCTCTCTTTCTCTCTCTCTCTCTGATTGAATCATTGGCATGCTTTGCTTCTGCTCTTCCTGATGTCACAAGAAAAGCTGCTGCTAATCCTCATCCTCTCCTTGCATTTGCTGCTTCCGCTAAAAGGATTCCTTCTTCCCGAGTGATGCTATTTTTCAAAGCCAAATGGATGTAGGTATTGCCTAGCCTAGACGCCATTTCTGTATTTTGGCCAGCTTAAAAAGTCTTTTCTGTGGACGTTCGTTACGCATCTTCGTCTTATCCCTCACTTTCTCTCACACTTCTTTCCCTCGCATAGTCTTATCTTTCTCTTATCTTGATTGCCGACGGGTGTTTCTTCCTCTCTCTCCCTCTCTTTCTCTCACACTCTTACTCTACCACGAATTCAAGTTGCATGATCAACCCGTCTATTTTGTCTGTGAAAAGCCACCCCGTCTTCAGATTCTACTCATCTGCTCCCCCTATCTCTCTCTCTCGTTATCTCTTCGTACTACCGCTTCTTTCACTCTCACTACCCTCTTGGCATGTGTTTATGTATGAAAGGAACTCGCCTAGAATCGTCTAGAAATCAGGCTGTGCTTGGCCGAATTATCTATCACTTATAGCCCACCCATAATATTTCCGCTCAATGAGTCATCCCTCTCAGAAGAAGAAGAATAAGAAGACAAAATCTTCACGAGAGTGCGCCTCTCTCACAGTTAGCCACCAAATAGCAATCGTAAATGTCTTTCCTTGCTAGAACAACACCACACACGATAGTTTCCATCTAGCACGCTTGCCTCGTTTGCCGTGCAAATAGCCAATATCTCGCCTATTATGCCATGCCATTATGAATAGGTCCACCGCCTCCTGTGTTATTATTCTATTTGAAATTTTTTTGAAACATTTTCTTTTTCATTTCAATAATTTGTTAATAATTCCCGAGCGTTTTCTGCCTCTGATATCGCATTTCATGCCTCAAATACACATGCCCTCACTGACATACTCTCTCTTTCTTTCTTTCTCTCTCTCTCTCTCTCTCTCTCTCTCGAGTGTCTCTAATTCTCTTTCAGCTCCAACTAAAGGCGAAAGTATGGATGACTGACAAACAAATGATATCATTATCCATGTCCCCCTTTTACTCTCTTCTGTCGCAGTCTTGCTCTAAATGTACTATTTGCTTGAATTCAGTTGTGCATTATGTTTATAAATAAAATTGAGATTCAAATAGTGTCATTTCCTGCTTGAACACACCTATTTCATCATTCAGCCGTAAAATAGTGTGCATCATATTGTCAAAAGAGATGATAGATACATGCTCTTTTACATTCAAATTTCACTTTTTACAAATTAATATACATACAAACATTTACGATAGATGGTATATAAAAAAGGCAGAATATATTATTTGAACACTAATTATTGCTCAGCAAAGTATGGAATGAAAGAAGGGTCCGTAAGCAATACGGGCAAGTGTAGCAGATCTAGAAGAAGAAAATAATTAATTGCAACGGAAGCTGCCTGAATTTAAGATCTTCAAACACTCAACAAAGAATAAGCTAAATTCTTGGATATCGCTCGGTACAACTTCAATGACGCTTCGCTTCCTCATTTTCCGCATGTTTCTATTTTCTCAACAAGAAAAGACATCTATCTGTTTTCATATACTACATAAGTTATTCCATTCCTTTCCTTAATTAAAAAAGAACATTTGAATGGAGTTTGCAGAAGGTGGGTGTCTCAGAATTGACGAATATCCTCTTTATAATGTGTGTTGTGCCTTTTTGCGTAATTCGCTGACCTCCGTCTCCGTCGAGCACGGGCTACGTGTATAATTTATATTTTTCGAAGATGTAGCATATACAGAGAGGGGATAAGAGGCGGAATGAGGCAGAGAGAGACAGAGAGAGAGAGAGAGAGACAGAGAGAGGGAGAGAGAGAGAGGGGGAAAGTAAGAGAGAAAGGAAGAGAGAAGGCGAGAGTGACTGGCTGTGAAAGAAAAGAGAGGAAGAAGGGAGTAAAAAGAGAAAGAGAGCGGCCGACAGAAATAGAGAACGATGAGGAGAGCGACATAGAGTAGAATAGCAAGAGTGGAAGCGGTCGTCCCACAATTCGCCACTGAGCCCATTCCTCATCTTGATCTTCCTCTTCAGCTGGCACCAGAGCGACTCGATTCGCTGCGTGTGCTGACCAGGTCGACGAAGTTTTGGGAGTGATTGACGGTGTGATGGTTGTTCCCTTGTTACCTTCGTGCTTCCATCGTTGTATCCTGCGTTGTGGAGACGACTGCCGGCTGACATCTTGTTGCCGCAGTGGGCACACTTCCTGTCCTTTCAGAGCAAGCCAAGATCTGTCAGTCACTCATCGAATTCAGCATGTAGAGGTCCTGCGAAAGCTCCATTGTCATTGACACTGAATTGGTGCTCTTTCCGATGCCAACATCGATTGCCTTCCCTCGCTTGGCGATCGCCTCAACTCGGAAGTGGTGATGCGCGAGTCCGAGCTGTTCTTGTGTGGCCCGGCCTGCCAGATGCCGCTGGAGAAGCGACTTCTCTATTTGGCTTCGCGTGCCTTCAGGTTTTTAAAGAATCCTTTGAAAGAAAGCTCTGCTGAAATAGGTTTAGGGTGTGGAAGAAGCCGAACTTCGTAACCGTTAGCTTATTCTGTTCTTCAGATTCTGTCCCTCGCGTCGATCAAGACTGCCAACGAGGCCAATGCATTGCTTGGAAAGACGGAGTTCGCCGAATTCTCGGACAAGATGAAGGCATCGCTCCTGGAGAGAATTTTCATGCTCGGCTTGCTCGGATGAGCGACCATGGCAGCCCGGATGCCTTCACTCTTCTCTCTCTCCTCCTCGCTCTCTCTCTCTCTCTCTCGCTATTTTTCTCTCTCTCGGTATGTCTTTTCTCCTCCCCCTTTCCCTGTCATTCCCTCTACCTCGCTGTGTCTATTCTCCCCTCTCTCCCTCTCTCTATTCTCCATATGATATTGTTTGTACTATTTGCTAATTTTATTTTCCCTTAAACGACAGTCTCATGTTTGTACTGTTTTGATATCGACTTTTTATTCAATAAACAATGACGTTTTATACGCTTTTTATATTTTTTGCGGAAATCTTCAATTACCAATTGGCCGACATGACTAGCGGACACTATGCGTTTGTATAATGAAAATGAGAGCCGAGATAGAAGTGAAAGCAATTAGGACATCAACGTTTTCATAGGGTTGGAAAGGGCATAATGGCCACCCGATTCATCTAACAAGCGGATAAAACTCTGATTGTGAGGCTGATCGTAGCCTGGATATTCGAGTATGGAACGGCCTCGAACAATTTTAATAGGCCAAGAACATCGAATTCTCAATGCCACATGCTTCTTCACAACTCACCGTATTTAGAATAGTACAAAATAAAGAATTAGAATAAAAAAAACAAAAGGACGTCATAATATATTTTTCTTCATTAAGAAAACCTGAGAGAAGAACTAAAGAACATGATAGTAATTCCCGATTCGTTCTATAAGAGAGCATTTACTTCCATTTCATCTGTACAAGATCATTTCATTAGTACGCGGTCATGAAGGAGAAGCAAGCGATGGTCTCCCTCCACGAGCCAGTTGCAGGAGGCTATTGGGATAGAAAAGCTGGCGCGAAGCTTGTCGGGCATACTCTACAAAGAGAGAGAGAGAGGGAGAGAGAGAGATCACATCTTATGCGTGACCTCTGCCGATTCCATCGCAACGATCTCCAGCGTGTTTTCATCCCAGGAGAAAACAGTTTGCTATGCCTATGCGAATGAACAAAATATGTTGAAAACTTTGTTATTTGTTGTGATAATCTGCCCCATTCACAACCAGAATTGGATCAGACAATGCAAAATCTTTTCTCAACTTTCAAATAGCTTATTCAGCTGTGTTTCAGAAAATATAAAATTCAGCGTGATGCATTTTAGGCTGCTCACAAAGCCAAAAGCAGTCTTCCAAAGCACGGGGGGATCAGTCGAAAGGGGGTCGCGCGAAATTGATTAGGTCGAGTGAGGAAGAGTGTGTGCCCGAAAAAAACTTAACAGATGAAATGATATCGAGGGATAAAGAGAATGAAACAGAGTGAGAAGGAGATTGGCCGCGGACTTTTTATCACCCTGTTTAGGAAAACTCCTTGATCAGTGCACATTGCTGTCGCCTTCCTCTCTTTCGAGAACTGGCCTCTTCTTGCTGCAGCTGGACTTTTAGCTTCATCCCAAACTTCGACTTCAACTTATAGCAATGAGAAGAACACAACCATTTCCGACGGCTTCGCTCTTCTTAGGCACGTATGGTCTCATCTTTTTGGGTTTTAATATATGTATATGCATAGTTATATGGAATTCATAATTTAGTTATTTTAAAGGAGTTGTCTCCGGCGAACCCTAATCCATATTAATTTGGAGTGAATTATCATTTGATCAAAAGTCTCACTCGATTTACGTGCTCATTCGTTAAGGAAGCGACAAGGAAGTAATATGCGCCCGGACGGCCCTCTTTAAACAATAGTTTGCTTAATTACAGCATTGTTGTTTCTACAGAAGCGAAGGCGAGACATTTCGATGATATATAACTGTCTTCTTCAGTGCTTCTCCTCGCCGTCTGCGTCTCCTCGTCCCTCACGCTCTCTCGCCATCGCCGCCAAGCCATGGAGTACACGGACGAGCTGCGGGAGATAGCACGCGTGCATCCAGGCACTAAGATCATCGTCGGCCACGCAGCTCGCTACGCGCCGAATGAGTGGCCAGCATGGTTTGCAATGCTTCTTGAAATTTTATATAAATATAAATATATTTATATCATATTAATTTTATAACTACATGATAGCATGAAAATAAATGTCCAAATATTATATTCAACTATGACATATTTAACAATCTCAAAACTAGAATTTGACTATAAAATTTTAGAAGGATCGATTGTTAAATTTTGATTGAAACAGAACATTTATTACTTTAATTGACCTTCATATAGACCGTTTGAGGTTACTATAAGGAGAAACGCATGAATGTATCCCCTTCAGGTACACGCGAACCATGATGAGGTGGGACGGCGAGAGTCGCCTGGCGCCCTTCCGCGACACGGACACGCGCTTCGCGTCCTACCACCAAAACGGCGTCTGGCGCGGGCGAAGAGCACATTAACACTCCCCTTTCTACCTCTCTCTCCCTCTCCCTCCCTCTCTCTCTCTCTCTCTCTCGCTCTGCCAGCTGTCACCTTATTTCTCAAAACTTTCATGTGTTCACAACATTTTTAAATCGATAACTAATGTCAGTTACAATAATAATAGCACCAAGAACGATAATAATAATCATTTGAAATTTGATAAGATATTGAAATACTAACTAGACAGACTTGCCGAAACGTCCGCTGTGTCATATCTCACATGTACTGACAGCCTCTGTCTGCTGGGGCGGAAAAGTGCTACCGACTCTTTCGCTTGGCTGACTCTGTGGCCAGAACTCGGCCGTGCTCTCCATTCCCAGTCCCAGCCACCGGATCACGAATACGGATTTACATTACATTTCTTCTCCAACCCTGTTATCCGTTCACTACTTTCTTCATGATCATGGTCAGATGTTTTTTATTGAGTCCAGGTGCTTGAAATATATGTATGTATATTACGTCCATAAAGAGAACTTTCGTGTATTGCCGTTCCTCCTCCGTACTTGGCCTTGTTTGATCTCTCTTTCCTCCTCCGAAATGACGCGGCCGGTCAGTAATGGCCACCCGTGCAACGGAATCGTTCAAACATTTGAATGGCCAGGTGGGAGGCTCGTTGAATCGATGCCTCAAGGACGTGTCAGGGTCGCGCGGAGGAGAGAGTAGGGGATAAGGAGAGAGCGCACCAGGTTGCGAGAGAGAATGCGATTTAGCAGAGAGGAGATGAAGAGGGAAAGGGCAAGAGAGCGAGAGAATTAGAGAGAGAGGAGAGAGAGAGAGAGGATTCAACTCAGCCGCATGCGTCAATCTACTCTTCTCACCTGCCCGCCACCCTCGGCAGACGCCTCTTATTTCTTTTCAAATCTGCTTATTGCTTTATAATCGTCTAATCTAATAAGTCAAAGTGTCCGCTCTATTGCTCAAAGGTCGCGAAAGGATTGAAGCTGATAAGCAGTCCGTGTTTATCTTGTGAACTTTTGCCTGACGGTGGGAATTAGGAACACCTTTCCGTCGCAAACAAGCGAATACACTCTAGCTGCACATTTTCTACTGTTGTTTTCCCTCCTTCTTCTTGCCTTTCTCGGCATGCCTAATCAGTGTGAGAGCGTAGTCTGAGTCTTGGCCTTTGGTTAGCAGAAGACGGTGGCCACAGAGTCACGCAAGATCCTATACCAAAAGGAAGCCCCTTGTCAACTCATCTACTTCCGCTGACACACAATTCCGTCGTTGTCGTAGTAACGATGAGAGATAGAGAGCAAGAGAGAAAAAGAGAGAGAGAGAGAATGCAGAAACACTCTTACATTTCTGGATGTACGGGGACAGCAGACTAATTTCCTACTTGACAATGACCGGTAATTACCCGGGACCAAGTTGCATTCGAAATGGAAAGGGAAAGAAAGTACGTATGCTAATCCTTAGATGTCACAGTTCTCTTCCGTATTCGGAATTGAGCATTGCTCCTCTCATGCTCCATCCTATTCAGAAAAGGCTTCCAGATGCGAGAAAGGCAAGGCTGGCAAGAGAGGAGGAGTGCAAAGCTTGGTGCACTTTTGGGTGGACCTAGGAGGGGTTTCATCCTTAACGGGTCTCCTTAAGTGCCCCTTCACACTTGCGTTTCTGATGGCCTCGCGCACTTTGCACTGCTAACAATAAGCGCATAAAGGATGAGCTTAAGTTTTGGCCATTTGCATATTCAATCTTGTTGGTGAGATTAAATCACACCCACGAAAATGTGAATACATATGTACATATGTATGTATAGAAAGTACAGTGAACGACGTGATTTACACATAAATTGCCACGGAAATGGGAACCACTCGAAACTGGCAACTCATGAGGTGCGTACTTTACTTTGCCATGTTCTCTCGCGATATTTTCATCTTCTGCTGCCGAATTACTTGAATCAATCGATATGTGAAAGAGAAACTACACTTGTTAGCTGTCGCGCAGCTCGTGCCGGGTAGAGAATGCAACTGCCCAAACACATGCTTCTGGAAATGTCGTCCTCTCTCATCATTTCCGGGATATTGCTCTGCATGCATCTCCTTTTCGCAGATGAATCTGGGCAGGCAAAACGCAATTAGCAAAATCTAGGAGCCCAACATCCTAGAGGCGCAGGCTTTGAGTTGTAGATTCCCCTCCCATCTTGCTATCCCGGGGCAAGGTGAGCCAGATAAGTGGCCGTCGAGGATAAAGAGAGAGTGAGAGAATCATAGAGATAGAGAGAATGAGAGAGCGAGCGAGAGAGATATAGGGAGAGAGAGAGAGAGCGGCGACCGGAAGGCACAGACGCCAAAAGATTTTGGGGAAGAGAACCTCTTTGCAACTCTCTTTCATTCTCGCTCCCTTTCTTTCTCTCCGCCTCTCCTTCTTTTCCATCTCCCTCTCTCTCCGCCTATCCTTCTCTCTTTCTCTGCTTCTCTCTCGCTCTCTCGGAAGGGGTAATGCGTGCGGTGCGGCAATCCGCGGGCGATGAAGAGGAGCGAGAATGGGGCAGCAGCAGTTATGAGTAGACCGGCGGCACTGATGCGCGCGCAACCCGGCGCTTTCATGCGATGTGGCAGTCATCTCACCACAAGTTAGCTGCTTGCTACTCAGAGATTGGCCATCATTGCCCATCTGCTGGCATTCAATGGTCATTGGACCTGTTTGTTACTCACTCCGTATGGTCTCTATTCTATTGTCATGAGACAACAATTCGCTCCGTTTACTCTGTTTTTTTTTTAAATGATACACATGTTCGATTATCGTTGTCCTGATAACCAACACCAATTTTAATTAAACTTAACTTAAAAGTAACTAACAAGGGAAGCCTCTTTCCATAACCCAGCCAATTGCGATCGTTAGATCGCGATTGGCTGGGTTATAGAAAGAGGCTTCCCTCATAAGTAGATAAATAAAGCCCTGAAGCCGTGCTTTTCAGTGATGGCAGGCGGCGAGAAGACGCCCGTGAGCAACACGATCACTCTCGTGTGCGCACTCGTGCTCATCGTCATGGCCTTCGGCCTCTCCGCTGCCGGTCTCCTCAGCCCCTCCTGGCAAGTCGTCGACATTCGCGAGTTCCGCGCCGAGCATCACGTTGGCGCTCTTCATATTCTTATCTTTTATATCGTGGCAAATGCTTGCACGATTGCGTTTCAAAATATTCTTTAATTGATATCTTCAAGGAAAAGAGGAATAAAGAGAGCTTTCTAAGCACGGCCTGTGGCTGGATTGCACGCGGGCCGAGCGGCATCTCGCGGGCGCCTTCGACCCGCAGTTGCGCGAAGGCCAGCCACTCCACTGCACCTACAAGTTTGACTACTCCGCCAGCGAGGCAAGGAGACAAGAGACGCCTTTCTTCTTCTTCTTCATCATCTTTTGGCTCTTATTAAACTTGTTCTTTCTTATGCACTTTATTCATTTATCATTGCAAAAATTATGCATTTTTTCTTTGTTTTTTATGGTTTCCAAGAAGCCGCGCTCAAATTCTTGAAGGTAATCGACGAGAACATGGAAGACATCGACCAGAACAGCGCGGCGGCCGAAAGCGAGCATCACCAATTCTTTTGTAAGCTCCATTTGTCGTTATCTAACGTATCGATAGAAATTCTGCTTACTATGGTATTTCAGCTCCTATAACAACTTTCCGGATTGATTAATTTGCACTTTGTAGGAATTCTTTTAAAAAAAAATTGAAGGTGGGACAGTTCTGTGTGGCATATTTTTTTTAGACAAGCTCTTCCTTGTAAAGACCTGAAGCTAAGAAATCCTTTTGAGTCTGGCACAAGGCCGTGCTCTTCCTGTTCGTGATGTCTCTCCTCTTCGCGGCGCTCGCCCTCTGCTCCGGCCTCTGCGCCTCGTGTAGCGGTGGCTGCGGCGTCATCTTCGGCATTCTGGTCGCCATGGCGTGTACGTCAGCAGACTCCCACTCTCATCTCAGATTATTTAATAGATCAGAGTAAACCTTGTACGAACCAGAAAATGAAAATTTTCATTTTTGTCGTTTTAATAGAACTAAAGAAAGGAGAGTACAATAATATCGGGGTAAACTTCAAGCTGATCGGAGTTGAATGTCGGCCTCCTTTCTCTGCAGTGTTCTTTGGCGTGGTCGGCGACGCCGTCTTCTTCTTTGCCGCCCACCGAGTTGACAATCGCTTCGTCCAAGGACTCGTCGGCACTTACGAGGCATGTGCTTTATTTATTTTATATATATTTTTAATCAATAAGATACATTTCGATACTAAACATTGTAAATTCTAGATTAGACACCTTGTAGGTCACTCAGTTCTTGTTAGATGGTTGCCAGAGGATGATCCGTTTATATCCTTCTATTCCTGGTTATATCCTAGCTCACTCTCATAATTTGCACACAAATCAGTTTGGAGTCGCCAAATGGCTTCTAAGTGGCTGCGTCAAAGTCGTAAGCTGGCATTTCTCTTATGCGGCAGAAGTTGATCATGTATAGAGTAACGCTTAAACATTATCCTAAGATTAATAACAGTAATATGATGTAATCTGCACAGATGAATATAAATTTAAGTTAACCGTACTATAATTAGTGATGGCACTATCAATAAAAAAAATAATTTTGCGTATGTAATCTAACAGCAAAAAAAGGATATAACGACATGGCGAGAAATTCTAACTAAAGTAATAAAATAATTGACAGTAGGTCATTCACCTGTGCCACATTTTACGTGCGTTTAAAATAATTTCGATAACTGCTCATTATTTCTTGTACAGAAAATATTCCCGGTGCGTGAAAATAGCACTCGCGAATGAGAGTGCGAAGGGCCGCGGCAATTTGAAATATCACATAATTTTTCGGTGATCGCAATCCTTTAATAATAATTATCTTGTCTTTTTCCTTCGTACAGCAGCGTATCGGCACTGCTTTCTATATGCACGCGGGCGGCTCTCTTCTCTATCTGTTCGCACTGATCTTCTCTTCCATCGCCGCCTACCAGCTGCTGCGGCGGGCGGAGGCGGAGCGGCGCGACACGGCGCTGCCCCTTCGCGAGCTCGCGCCTCTCTACGGCGCCAGACTCAGGGAAACGGCCGCGTAATGATTATTTAGATTTATTGTTTTATTCAACTTTTCAACGCCCTTTCCTACTACTCTATGTATTTAAGCTTTTCATTTCATACTTACATATTTAGGCATTAAATTAGAGGAATACCCATCTTGGCTTTCCACGAATGTTCCATGATTTCAACGTCCTTCGTAGTATTCCTTTGCATTTCGGTAGATGTATACATACATATTTTTGGCACTTCAATCAAGCAGAATTATATAATCCATTTTTCTAACAAAAGCCCGTTGATACAGTACCTTTATGTGCATTCCTTCACATATTCACCGTGTCTCGCCGGCAGCAACGGGTAGTGCATTTGTCGAACTGCTCCTCTCATCATTATAATCCTCCAGTAGCGCAACGTCACTTTGTAATGTCCTGTGATATGAGTTGAAATCAACCAACTTATTAAGTATTCTTGCAAATGCATCTTATTAAATTAACATGTTCTTTTAGAGGAAAACGTACTTGTTTGGATTCTGAACTTCCGATAAATCCGTAATGATCGAATTTTATGGAGAATATGTAAAGAAGACTTACTGAATCGTGCGTGATGTTAAAAAGAAAGTGAAGAGTCAATTGATGCTAAAATGATGGACATATTTTAATATTATAAATACACAAGCTGTTTAATTCTGAGATCGATTGACTAATTGTAGATTGATAAAGAGAGTGAACAAGTTGGAAGAGAAGCATAAGAATGGACAGGAATAGCGAGAAAGCAAAGCAGCTACGGTTGTCTTCTTCTTCTTCTCGATCGGCCTGCTATTTCTACATATTTGCTTGCCCCGGCGTCGCTCTTTCTATCTCGGGAGGTCCCGCCGAAGCGAGACTGGGCGCACTTGTCGCAAATTTCCCACCGTGTCATCTCTACTCTTTTCTCTCTCTCAATCCCAAATATATCGTTCATCCTAATTTCTCTCTCTTTCTCTTGATCGTTCCTTCTCACCCTCTCTCTCTATCACTCTGTCGTCCGTAATTCAAGAGGTCGAAGGAGAGTCCGCAGAAATGGAGACAAAGACTCCCATGAACTAAAGCAATGTTCAGAACTATCAGCGATAAATTCCATAATAATTTCTGTTAAATATTTATCAACTGTGAATGTGGTCAGACGCTGCTCTCAAATTCAGATGCAAGGTAAAGTGCATTGGCATAGAGCATGAAACGTACAGTGGTCATGTTATGAAAATAAATCATGGGAGCGAGAACCAGCGATTTGGCCAGTCCAAGCTCGGTCTGCCCATAAACACGCGGATTCTCGCACCCGGCTATTTCAGAAGGCAGCTCTACATAGAATGTCTTCTTCTCTCGCTCTCTAAATTCCAATCTCTGTCCCTCTAGCTGAAAAAAATAAGAATCATCCAAGAATTATGATAACTATTGCTTCTACGTCACATGAATTTTATCCATAAATCAAATCAAACCTTTTGGAAAATATTTTTCTTTAAACTGTTAATTTAAAAAAAAAACAAAGTACGCGTATGACAATAGAATTATTGTTACTGTAGTTGAAGACCAAAAAAAGCAGCGTCAGGCCTCGCTCCCTTATCTCTCTCTCTCTCTCTCTCTCTCTCTCTCTCTCTCTCTCTCTTTTGCCTTCTTAAGCTTCTTCTCATCTAATTTGCATGATGAAGGCCGAATTCTCTTCCGAACACGTGTTCAAGCTTCTCTCAAGAGTACAACGCTGAATGGCTAATCCCTGATCCGTCGAACGGACGGCAGCTGATTTTGGCCTTCCATTCTACGATCGTGTAGCTGCTATAACAATGGGAGGCGACTTGCCATTCCATTCATCCCTGTATAGTGTCTTACGCTCTCTCTCTCTCTCTCTCTCTCTCTCTCTCTATCTCTCTCTCTCTCTCTCTTTCTATCTCTTTCTTTCTCACACACACATCCTCTCTCTCTCGCACTCACTTCATCTCAGTGGCAGATCCACTCGACATGCAAAGGCCGCTCTGGCTATCAGTGCCGGAGTCCCTTGATCTCGACCGTACGCCCTTTTCTTGTCTTCCGTATTGCCCGAGCGCGGCCATTGTGTGCGCCTCTTGTCAGGAGGAAGAAGCCGGCAATCATAATGTGAGAAGAGAGAGAGAGAGAGAGAGAGAGAGAGAGAGAAAGATAGAGAGAGAAGGAATAAGATGAACCGAGAGAGAATGAGAGAGGGAAAAGTGAGAATTTGATGAAGAGAGAGGGAGAGAGTGAGAGAACGAGAAGCTGAGACACTCCAGGCATTCTTGACTCTCTCATTGACCCTCTTTTCCCATCAACTTGCAATTGTATTCGAGATAGCAAGAAGGCTTATTATGATCAGTTGTAAGATTATAACTATGTTTTACTTTCAAACTTATGAAACATAATAAGATTGCTGCCCAGATTGAAGATTTTCAGCTAACGTAAGTATAGACCTTATTCTGTTTGTCTCTAATCAGAGGAAGCCTCCTTATCTGGCACGTGCCCAGCTTGCTCTTCTCTTCCAATGAAACACCTTTTCATCTCTCTAACTCATCGATCATTCACTCACTCAGTTTTCATTTTGTTTGCGCCGGTTCGATTCGTATGCATCCTCCTCGCTTCTTCACTCTACCAAGCTAAACGCACCCTGTAACCCTTCACCGCTCCCTTCTTGCGCTCTCAGTCATGCGAACTCAGGCCAGGTTGTCTGAAACAAAAGAACGAGTGCGCTCAAGCTGTCTGCCTCTTCAGTACCGTATCTTCTTCTTTTTCCTCTCGAGAGTTGTTTGGAGTTGAGAGAAGAGAGCGCGAGCTTCTGCCTCCTCGAAGCAAACCCATTCATTCAGTGGCGAGGAGGGGCATCAAGATCACTTGCTGATTCTCCATCCCTCACCATCCCACAACTTTAGCCGTTCGCCCGCGCCGGATATCCCTCTCACTGTCTCTCAACCTTTCTTCCTCTGTTAGTCTCGCTGTCTCCTTCTCTCTCCATCGCTCTCTCTCACTCTCCCCTCTTCTCTCTCTCTCTCTCTCTCTCTCTCTCTCTCTCTGCTCCTCGTCCCTAAGACGCCGTCGCCATGTACGGAGCAGGATCGAGCTCTGCACATATCTTGTCTCATCTTCTCACTCGCCTGCTTGTCTGGTTGGAAGGGAAGGCGAAGGCTATTTGCGCTAGATTGAGAGGCGAGAGAAAGCTCTCGGCAACAATAGCTGATGGACAGTGCAGAGAAGGATGAGAGATGATGAGAGAACGAGAGTATTAGAGAAAGAGTGAAGAGAGAGAGTAGCAGAGAGAAGGAAAATGAAAGGACACGACATAAAGATAGCGAGAGAGTGCAAAATGTATCCCCACTCTCCACAGGCCAAGTTCACACCTGTGAGAGCCTAGAGGCACCTTCGATCGCAAGATCAGCTTTCCGACCAGGCCCAGTCAGCTTACATCCTTTTAGGTCTCGAGTAGATGAGGGGGAGCACACAGCTTTTGGCCCTGTCCAAAACACAACACTTGCATAAGAAGAGGAAACATACTTATTCTTCTTCGCCTTCTTCGTTTTCACATTCTACATCTTCGATGTAATTCTGTCTTGCCTCTTGTTTTTGGTCAATGGCAATCAATGGCTTCTTCGCAGGGTGCCCTCGGGGACTCGTGCCGTAGTTCCAATTGACATCTTTCAATTAAAAATTAAGAATAAAAAACAATTGAGATCAACGAAAGATTACAAGAATAAAGATTAAGACAACTGTGTTAGGGCAGTATTCCTCTTATACAATATTGTTGGTTTGAATGAAGATGGGTCTATGGACGGATCAAGAAAAAGAAGGACAAACGTCGAAGATGATTGTGACAATACTTGTTATTTAGTTATTCAGTTGACGCATAAGAAACGCAGCCTCCTTCTATCGTTTTTTTAAATACAAGCAAAGAAATGGTCACCTTCCATCCCGCCACGTCGTCATTCTTTAAGCAATTTCTCAAATGTTCAGAATGCCGGATCCATATCTCTTCTCATTTCGCGCGCTCTCTCTCTCTCCTGTCTTTATCGCTCTCGCTTTCTCTCACTCTATGCGTTTATTCCTTCATATGCCTCTCTCCAGACTTCTCCGCACTCTCTGCTCTTCTACAGTAGCCCTGGCTGAGTGAGAGTACGTCGTTCCCTATCTCAGGGCCGCAGCTCCGCCCCCGAGTGCGTTTCACAGAGGCAGACACCGATTGCTGCATACACAGGAGAGGGAGAAAGAGAAGGAGAGGGAGAAAGAGAGTGAGAGATAGAGAGAGGAGGAGAGAGGGAGAAGCTAAAGAAGAAGAAGAAGCTTCTCCGCCTCCATCATCTTTTGGAAGAAGAAGAAGGCGCCTCTCACAACTCGCAGACGCAACCTTTCAAGAGGCTGCGCTCCAAGCAGTGCTCATCGTCTTCCAGACAAAGAGTACTGTAATCAAGATAAGCACCCTCCATCAGCCATGAACTCGCATACCTCGTTTTCACCATCCAGTCTTTCGCAGGAACAACTGCTCCACATTTGGGGTGCGTTTGTCTTTTCTTACTCTTTGATAGCCCACCTGGGATGCCACTAATTCCCCGAATTCTATGATTGCATTTTAACGATTGTTTGACAACCTCTGACCCATTACTTTATTTGTCTTCTTATGTTTTTTCTAATGTTTTGCGATAGTGTCAAAGTTTTGAATGATTCCTTGAAGGCGCCCGAAGCATGTCGCGTCTGACGAAGCGATACAGCGGCGCCGGCGGCGGGAGCAGCACGCCGAACGGCTCCTCCTCGTCCGGCTCGCTCACGTCGCCGCAGCAGTCCGGCGGCGGCGGGCCTATCAGGAACGGCGGCGCCGGCACGAAGCCAAAGGTTGGCGCCGCAGTGTGCATTGACCATATAAGCTTTAAAACGCCCTATTAGCGACATAAGTAAAGGGATCAAAGTTAAAGGAAGTATCCGGCGAATAATTCTACAGTAGCGCTAGAGAACGAGTTTGAATGCGCGCGCTCATAAAGTTGCCTGTCGCTCTTGTCGAGAGAGCATGTGAAATAGGAGGGCGGCTCTGACCTACCGTAGCTAATTTTCTACCCGCCAGTTTTCATGTTTCTATTGCTCAGAATGTAATGGAAGAAAATCGCTCAAACTTTCTGGATACATGTTTTACGCCAAGATGAACATGTTCATATAGAAGAAAACTTAGGTTAATTATTCACCGGATACCTCCTTTAATCACAAAAACATGCCTGCCATTCTTCGCAGGTCGCAACACCTCAAGTGGTCGCCAAGATCGAGCAGTACAAGCGTGATAACCCGACCATTTTCGCATGGGAGATTCGCGAGCGACTCGTTCAAGAAGGTCAGTTGCAGCAGAGACAGTGTTCGCTTATACAACTTGCTTTGCTCGTTTGTGAAGCAGCGAGCTTCTGAATTTGTCTCTGTGTATCATCACTGGCAATGTTCGCGTTTTTGTTCTGCTTTACATTACTTATCATTCTATCTCTTCTGCTTTTTTTCTACCTCAGTATCTCTTGTCATGGCTTCTTCATTGCGAGAGTGCATTTGGTCGTGACTGACTTGGCGTGTGGTGAGTAGTGCGATTTGCTTTCCCACGACTGCATAGCAGCTTCTTCTATGTATCTACTACCACACCTCTGTGTAGATTACCACTTCTTCGTTTCATCCATCATTCATCCTCAATTCGTGCGTAGCATTCGGGATGCGCAGCTTCTCCTATGCAATTTCGGTGTGAGAGAGATACCTCTACCTAACCAATCACGGGGTCTCTCTCTCTCTTTCTGTATGTCGGGAGTATTTGACACTCTCCGGAGTGAGAAAGGGCGGCCGAGGCCAGGCTCTGATTGCTTCCTGACGATTGGTTGTCTTGACTGGCTAGCCGAGAGAGTGGGTGAGAGAGCGAGAGAGGGAGAGTGGGAGGGAAGAGGGAGAGAGAGACAGAGAGAGAGACAAGCATAAAGAGCAACGATAACCGCAGATCGGACTTCGCCAATTCTTCCCATAGAGAAGGGACTTCTCCTGTGTCGCTCTCCCACTTTCTCTCACTCTCCCTCTCCATCTCTTTCCCTATCCCTTTCTCTCTCTTTCTCTCGTTCTCTCTCCCTCTCGGATTGCTGTTCACAATCAGCAATATTGCTAGCTTTCTTGCACCTTTGCAATCGGGGATAGGCTGTCGTTTGCGGTGGAATAAAGGACAGGCGAGAGACATGGAGAATAGAGCAGACGCAGAAGGAAAGGAGATTGAATTGTCGTCAAATCTGCTTCATTCTCAAATCCTGCTCGCTCTCTTTCTCTCGCTCTCTCTCTCTCTCTCTCTCTCTCTCCCTCCCTCCCTTTCTCTCTCTCTCTCTGAATCTGGCTTGTAACCTGAGTTGATCGCCGCTTTTGTGCGGGCGGTGCGCGTGAGCCGATCGAGACTCGAGATTGGCCGAGGTTTGTGAGAAATAGAAGGCGAGAGTCGAAGAAAAGGGCAAAGCCCCTGAATCAGGGAATCAGGGGAGGTTGTGTACGGTATTCTCTGTCCAGCACAACATATGCACAGACACGCCTTTGCTACCAACACTATTATTATTATTTGCGAATTAATTATTATAATAGCATTGTTGAAACCTTGCTTAGTGCGTCTCATATATCGTAGAAGGTGGCTCATTGACCCTTTTGCTATGATACTCGTACTTGTTTGGCGGTATCGCGTACAAGGAGAAAGACGGTATGTCTCCTCAGTGGCTCTCCCTCTCCCTGTTCAGGCCTCTTCACACTGCCTCCTTTGCCGATGTGCACACAAATACTCATCACATTGACACGCTGCTTCCAAGTCACATATCCAGAGAGAGAGAGGGAGAGAGAGAGAGAGAAGAGGAAGGAGAGAGAGAGAGACAGGTAACGAGAAAGTTTGAGATAGAGAGTGAAAGCCGAAAGGCATTCAACAAAACAGATCGCTTGCTCTTTGAAAGATGAGCTGAAGCGAACGATGATGAGCCGATGGGATAAATGTAAAGGAAGAGAGAGAGAGAGAGAGAGAGAGAGAGAGAAACAGAGAGAGACTCCAGTTATCCACTCATCTCTCATTCACCTGCTTGATTCCCTGCCACTCGGTCGGCAGGAGATCGCACACGCATCTTCATGTACTCGGAACACTTGACTGCAATGACGAAGCCAGAGAAAGAGAGAGAGAGAGAGAGAGAGAGATAGAGAGAGAGAAAGGAAGAGAGAGAGAGTGGAATTGGAGATCACTTTCACTCTGTATCCCTGCTTCTCCTAATCTTGTAGCTTCCGATTGATTCTCAATGCAAGTACAATACGGTATGCTAAAGAAGCGAGAATATTTTTCTCAGTGAAAAATGCAATCAATTAATGGGAATTGCTGTAGATTTTTTTTAAACAATAAAATACTCTTGAAGCCGTCTGCTCGAATCCGCCATCAGTCTCGTCGATCAACCGGATACTACGGACACGTGCGGCCGAGCGGGCAGCCGAAGAGCTGTCGATCATCATCACTGCGCAGGGCATGGCAGCGCGTGCTGCCGCGCACCAGTCGGCGCAGCGGCTGCCTCAGCTGAACGCGGCGGCCGCAGCCGCAGCAGCAGCCAACTCGCGGCCGCCCTTCCCACAGCTCACGAGCCAGCCTCCATCGATGCACGGCTTCCCCTTCCAACCACTCTGGCCAAGTACGATTAGTATTCGTATTAAAAATAGTTAACATAAATATTTTATTCTATTTTTGCGAGTCCTGCAATAATGAGAAAGTGGCATTGATTTCAGCCCTGATGCTAAACGCCGCAGCCGCAAACGCCGTGGCGACCAGCACGGGAAGCGTGCAGCCGGGAGGCATGCCCGGCTTCGGTCTCCAGCCATTCCTGTCTGCGCTCTCGCTCAATCTCCAGCAGTCCGGCCTCGGTGGATTCGCCGCGGCGGCTGCCGCTGCACAAGCGGCTGCAGCCGCGGCGGCTGGCTCACCCGCATCCGCCGGCGACTCGGGTGGCGCGCCGTCCGAAGATGACATCGCGGCCATGGCCACTAGGCGATGCTCACGCAGCAGCTTCACTCCAGGCAAGCATCGTGTGTGCAAATAAACAGAAATGCATTGAAGAAAATGGATTGAATCAAGAATTGAAGTACTGTAAGTCTAGAGCAACTCGAGATCCTCGAAGCGGCCTTCGCCGGCGAGCCGTACCCGAACACGGAGGATCGCATGGAGATTGTCAAGAAGACACAGCTGCCCGAGGCGCGCATCCAGGTGCAGATTCTACAGAGCATCATAAAGTTTTCTCTTCTCTAACTCATCACAATTACCGATGGAATCTAGGTTGCATATGGCATTAATTAGTAAAACCTTATTTGCCTATATAACTGATGCCGCAAGTATCGCATCATTTCCATTCTCAGGTGTGGTTCTCGAATCGACGAGCCAAATGGCGACGCACGCAGCCGGATTCGAATGGCTCATCCGAAGAGCGGGCCATTCTCGCTGTCACTGTTAGTATGCTAGACATTGTGCGGATCTTAGAGATAGAGGGGAGAAGAGGGGGGCGAGCGTGAGAAAGAGAGAACGAGAGAGAGAGAGAGAGATGAAGAAGCTGAGGACATTATAGATAAGAGGGGTTGGCTCTTGGTCATAGGGATGGTGAGCTAATATTCCTGGAATAATGAAAGAAAGGAAGAGAAAATGAGGTGGGGGGGGGGGGGAGGTGCTGTTATCTGGGTCCCAAGAACAGCTTGATATCCTTGATGCTAAGGATGGTGACTGTGCATCGCCACTGGCGCCAACCGAAGGCGGCGGGCCACTGAATGACTCAGCCTTGCCCATGATGCACATCGAGACGGGAGAGGACTACGGAGCAGCCGGAGAGGAAGATGAAGAGGAGGAGGGGGAAGAGGGCGAATACGAAGAGAGGACCGCGCCGGCTGAGGAGACCAGTGAGACCAAGGCTCAGAATCAGAAGCGAGACATCATTCGATTCAAGCCATATGAATGAGGAAAAAGAGCCACTTACTTCGCCACAGCTTTACCGTCCTACTACACTCTATATATATCACCCTCAAAAGAAAATGTTCGGGAATCAATAATACTCACCATGACATTTTTTTTAATCATATCCCTGCATTGGAATCACTAATAATTGAAATTGTTAAGAACATTAATGACTTAACAGTTATGGCTCTAAATGGAGTTTTCGATTGCTTTAATACTGTCACTCTAGATAGCGTCCTTTCATGTTAAATGCCTACCAACTCTCACCAGTTATGACTAGTTTTACATTTCTGTCATTAATCAAACTCGCTCTTTTCCAACATCCGTTTCATTCAGTATTCCTTTTTATCAGAAGTATTTGCATGAAACGTATTAAAAAGTGTCCTCGACGACTATCTTATTCGATTCGTTATGGCCTTACCTTTCGACGGCATTATGCATACATATATGTAATAAAGGAAATGTAGCAGCGTATAATCGGCACACTCAATGGTCTCTCTTTATATCCATCACCTTTTCATATCATCACTCCATGTGTGTTGTAAACATAATAAACTTTTACTTCAAGGCTTCTTTTGTATTATCACGACATGTTAAATGTAAATAGAAACTCCGGAAGGGAAAAAATAAACTAAATCTTGGGTAACTCTACTCATTTACCTTATTCATTTTATCTTACATTGTTCCTTGTTGCTTCTTTCACTTGTAGAGAAGACGGAGATGAACTCCGACAGTTGGCAGCCTAGTCATCATTACTCTGCCTTTTCTCTCAGCTTCTGTTAGAAAATAAGTCATTTTAAGCGCGTGTTACTCAGTGCTCAACCATTGAGTCATATATGTATGTAGATAAAGGCATCATCCGAATTGAAGCTCTTCACTCATCCCATTATTTCTTTACGCAATTTTTCCATCCTCATATATTTCTGCTCTACTTCATTTGCGCTTATTCCCCACTATCCAAATCTCACTTATACTATTCGGTTGGTTCGGTGCAAATATTTGATTTCTATCTCCTTCACTCTCTCCCACTTTGTCTCGCTCTATCTGTTCTCACTTTTATTGCTCAATACGCGCACTTCCTTATGATGAGAAATGTTTTTTTTATAACTGAAGAAGGATTTATCTGTTTCAGTGTTCTCTTCCCTTTGATGTTCTGACATTACCATGACAAAGCAAATGTAGCAGTTCAAAATCGATACACGTGAATGGTCCCTCTCCTTATCTCTCTCAATTCATCCGATCTCTAAGTACAGACATGCATATCTGCGAGCATTCTTTACATGATAAACTTTCCTTCTTTGCTTGTTTTCTACGTGATTAAAGAGAAGAATAGTGTGTTGTCACATGAAAAGAGAAGGCGCCAGCGTCATTTATTGGTCAGATGACGTCAGAAAGAGAGAGAGAGAGAGAGAGAGAGAGAGAGAGCGCGAGAGAGAGTAAGGAGTGAGTGCGAGAGGAGAGGGAAACAGTCCGCGTGGCAGGGCTTACACGAGAGGAAAAGCTGCTTGTAAGAGGCCATCCGACCGCCGTGGGCACATGAATGACGAATGAACAGGCAGGAAGGACGAGGGATAGGCATGCCTAGCCCCCCGGATGATAGCACCAGCTTCCGTCTCTACAGAGGCAGGACATGACCGTGCATGCCTTATCAGTATGGAAGCACTGAATACAAGAGGGGTGGGGAAGAGAGAGAGAGAGGGGGAGAAAGAAACAGAGAGAGAGAGAGAGAGAGAGAGTGAAAGAGAGAGAGAGAGAGAGAGAGTGGGAAAAAGAGTTTGAAATACAAAGAGAGAGAGAGTGTGAAAGAGAGATTGAAAATAGAAGCATTGTCACCTCACCAACATGCCCGCCTCCTCATCCAAGCCTCCCATTCAATGAGTACGACCAATTTCCCGTTGGCGACATCGTTTTCTTAAAGGCACTGCCAGTTTAATGGAAACGCATTGGACTCCGAAATTAGTTTAATATTCTGATGTTTTGTACTTAGGGATTCATAACCGAAGAGTAGTAACCGAAATTCGCATAAACTTTGACAACGTGCAGGATTCCATGTCCTAGTGCGTTCATAATACTGATATTCTGATTAATATATGTAGAATTGCTTCAAACTTATCCACCATTGTTCGTTGGAATTTTGCAACATATGTATGTGAGTAGTATTTCCCGGTTTCGAAGGTATATAAAACCGATTTAATTATTTTTATAGAATGCTCGCTTATTATATGAGACTGCGAGATAATTAGAAATCGTGCACAAAAGCACACCCTCATAAAAGTAAATAAAATTTCAGCATTCAATTTTTCTTTCCTTGAACAATTTTTACATTTTTGGAACATAATTCGTAGTATCCCACCGTTAGGATTAGCGGTTGTTATTCTCAAATATTTTTTTAATAAATGAAAATTTTTTTCCACTTCCTGGATTGTCTATGAATTAATGTGAGCCGCAGTTGTCTTCGAAACGTTCGTTCGATCATAAACAAGCGACTTGCAATGAAGCGGGCATGAATGATTTGAATTGAATGCACGGCAGGAGGAAGAGTCTTGTGTTTTCACGCACGACTTTTCACTACGCGTGCTGAGAGAGAGGGAAAGAGAGGAAGAGAGAGAGAGAGAGGAGGGAGAACAGAGAGAGACAAAGAGTACAGTTTGAAGGACGATTAAAATAAAAAGGAAGAGAAGAAGATTGGGAGAATAAAAGGAGAAAGAGAGAGAGAAAAGTAAAAAAGTAGAGAGAGAGAGCGAGAGAGAGAGAAAGAGAGGAAGGTCTTCTTCGTCTTCTTCTTCTTCTCCGCCACACCATCGCCCGCCCAGGCCGCGCCCCGTCCACCCCCTCCCCAACACTCTCCTCCTACTCCTCTCCAACCGGCCGAGAGTATTGCCTGCTGCGTCTGTCAGCAGTTCGCGTCCCTCGTACTCTTACTCAACAGATTTATAGAGAGAGAGAAAGAGAAAGAGAGGAAGTTAGAAAGAGAGAGTGAGAAAGGCAGAGAGATAGGCAGAGAAACGATTTCACTATCATCTGATTCGCATGTTCAGGGCAGTGTGATTCGGAGGCGGCTGACTCATCGGAGCGTCAGAATGGGCTCATGCTGCAGCAAGAAGACGCGGAAGCAGACGCAGAGTGTTCGTTTGCTTTTCAGTCTTTTGAACTTACATGCCAATTGTATGCTTAAATAAACAAGTAAGTAAACAAAACAAACATAAAAAATGACATTCTTCCCTGTCGCCTTTCACCTCAGTCGGTCGCGTCTTCCCTTTCTCTCATTCTTTACTGCGCCACCTCGATGCTTTCTATAGCCCCCGCTGCCTCCTTCCAATCACCGGCCATGTTCTACTGTTCGACACGAGAACATGGCCCTCTCCTGTCGGAGTGGAACGATTTATCGACTCTGCTCTGCTGGCCTTTCCACTCTTCGTCTTTTACATCGTCCACATCATGCCCCACACTTGTTATCTTCCCCTTTGCAAGTTAGGCGGCGCAAGATGCATCAGCCTTTCTTGGCCTCGCCTGTACTCTTGTCTCTTTACATTTGTCTCTCTCTCTGTCTCTCGCTCTTTCTTAATCTCCCTCTCCCTCTTTGCCATGCACTCTCTTCAGCAAACGCATGGTGAGACTGAGCTGTGCAAAAAGAGCCTTATGCAATGGTTGTCACTCCTCCTTCCATTCGAGATCTGATCTCGCCTGCCTCACGAGATTTCTCGTCGACTTTTGTGTGCAATCAAAACTGAAAGCTCAACTAGATGAAAAGGGAAGTTTGAGGTCAAAGACCTTTCCGCATTAAGCGCGCCGCTTTCACTCTGCTCTGTTTCAGATCGACAAGCATCTCTCTCTCTCACTGTCTCTCTCATTCTTTCTATCTCTCACTCGCTCACTTTCTTCCTCTCCATCTCTCTCTCTCTCTCTCTTTTGCTTTCACCTGTCTACATTCCTTCCCTCTATCGAAACCCTCCCTCTCTACACTACACGATGGATTCTCGCCTAACTAAGTTGCAACCCTAAACGCCAAATTAAAGTTGGATCTAGAATGTCAAGGCGTAGTGATAGCAAATTTTGACACAAAGGTTGATGATTTTCAGTCCTCATTCGTCCCTAAGGAATCTGATTTCCATATTTTATAGCATGGTTTGTGGTTCCTAAAAACTAACTCTTCTTTTGGCCCATGACCATACATTTAATATTGCAAAAACAGCGATACAACATTACGCACGACTCGCTGATAACGACTTCGAGTTTTGTGATTTTCCCCATTCTAAAATATCGACTTGGATGTGACCTTCGAGTGGTGGCCCTCTGAAGAATAGTCTCTTTTCTTGTCTGATTTATTTTTCCCACTTGTTCTCTGCTTCTCTCTCTCTCACACACATTCCTTTTCATGTAGTCGTGACGTTGCTGAATGGTGGGCCGCAAAAGGCGAAAACAGCCTGACATTCTGAATGGCAGACTAAAGTATGAAGGATGGGTGGGTTGAGGAGTGGGAGGGGAACATTGAGGTAGTATAGTCCACGTCGAACACAGTTGAAAAAATCTCAAGTTACAGGTTCATATTACCGAACTTTTTATATACTATGTTTAGACTAAGAGGTCTAATATCCTAAACAAGACTATTTATGTCAATAGTAACAAAATTTACATAATTAGATTTTCTTCTTTAAGTTATATGGGATGGCATGTTTGCCACCTGCTTCTTATAAACAAATACGGCAAAATAGGCATGTGAATAAATGTTTCTACTGATACGAGCGATTTCAAGAATAAGATAAGACAGTAAGAAGTACATACAGCGAATGGTTAGTCAATCCTGGTTGCGAAAGAAAGCGTAGTTTACTAATTTATCTTCTGAAGCGAAAAAATTATTTAATAGCCATCGTATCAGGTTGACTTCTTTATATGGCATACAGTTTCGATTTACCATTTCCCCTCTAACGCCGGCCAATCCTCTTTTGACTGCTACAGCTCTGTCAGCGCAAGAGGCAGACAAATTACCTCCAAGCGAACATTCTGGCCTTAAAAAATGGTTCCCCTAACTGTTTCGATCGCAGTCACCTTCAGTCATTCTCAATCACTCAATTTAATTCTTTTTCTCTACTGCTGTGTCTTCTTTCAGCCTCTGTCCCTCTTCCCTCTCTTACTCGCGCTCTATTTCTCTTTCTCCATCTCTCTCTCTCCATAACTGCTTTTAGTCAACTCCATTGGCACTTGAGCCGAGTGGAAACGCCATTTCGCGAGTCCTTGACTTTCTGATGTCGCTTTCCTCTACCGATAAAAGCAAAAAAAGTCTATCTGTGGTTTGAACCATTTCGAACGTGTTCCTGTACTTGCAAGCTCTTCTTGAACTGACAAGAGAGCCGCCTTCCCTTAATGAATCTTAAACAGTGTCAATTCTTCTTCTTCTTTTTTTATACAACTTATTCTCTTGAAAGCGGAACGGTCAGAGTTCCGCAATCAGCTCTGCGCCTCTGAGCTGCAGATGAAGAACGAAGCTGCAAAGTAGAAAGTTAGAAAGAGGAATTCATAGTCGATCATTTTGTGTTTTATGTAGCATACCAGCAGCTGCTTGATGTGGATTTCCATACCTCACTCTAAATAATATGATAAATAAATAAATAAATAAATATTTGCTCATTTCAGATGCAAGTTATTCCGTTAACTTTTTCTTTAGAACGTTATATCTTTGCTCATGCATTCGCAATCCCAATTATAGCGAAAAAATTGAGTTTTCGCTTCCTTTAAAGAATCAAAGCATTCTTTTTAGAATGGTGAAGTTGGCGAAATTAAAGACGACGATCTTTGCGGCATTTTTCGCGAATTTGATCTCAACGGTGATGGATTCATCCAGAGGGCGAGTTTACGCATTCATATCATTCGTAACGAAATTATACTTTAGTTGAGTGCAACGATCTTAACAAAATAAGATCTGAAATTATATGCATATTTATTCACTGATAGTGGATGAGCGGCAACAATTAGTTGCATCTCTCTTTCAGGATGAGCTAAAGGCTGTCATGCAAAAGATGGGGCAGTCGCCGACGGAGGAAGAGCTGGAGGCCATGTTCAAGGCGGCCGACAAGGACAACGACGGCAACATTGACTTCCAAGGCATGATAATTCACTCTTCGACTGAATTCTTTAAGAATCCTTAAGATCTGTGTATTAAAAAATATTCTGGCTAATAAATAATTCGTGGTCATTTTTTTAAACCTTCGTTTTAGAGTTCTTAACGATCGCACACGCGAATCCGCTTTCGTTGTCGCTGAAGTCTGTCTTTGAGGAGTTGGATGTTGACGGAGACGGCTTCATTACACGGCAAGCCAAACATACTCATATGATCTTTCTATTCTTGTATGCCGGCATTTCACTAATTGCCAGCCTTCTCACATTCGCGTTTTCCCAAATTTTTTTGTGAATAGCAAAAAAATAATATCAGCACATAATAAATTAGCAAGATTACATCGCTAACTTATTCGATATCGGGAAATTTCAGCTCCGAGCTGAGAACGGCCTTCCAACGGATGGGCCACACCCTCTCCGATGCAGACATCAAAGCAATCTATAAACATGTTGACGTCAACAACGATGGCCGCATCAACTTTCAAGGTTTCTCATGCACAGAAGTATGTAGTTGAAAAAAGAAGAGACATTCATTCTGTGAAGAGATGGTTTTGCTTTCTCCAACAAACCTGACTGACTACATTTCTTAATTTTATTGTTATTCTCCACATTTCTAATCCCATTAATTTTGCTGCTTCCTTTCAGAGTTCTGCCGCATGATGACAAAGAAGAAGTGAAAATGTCTTCTGTTCGAGAACATGCCACAGTGGCTACTTACTGCATACTTATCTTGCACATTATTGATTGATTCTCTCGTACATTCGTATGGTGCCCTGCCACAACAACTATCGTTTCATGTTCCTCGGAATATTAAGAAAAGAAAAAAAATGGAATAAAATAAATACAAATTCATGATTTCTTCTTTTTGCTATGACAGGGTGCGTTTCTAAATGTTTAGCTTCAGAAGATCGATTATATTTAGCATTCCTAATGAGTTGGCAATTCGCCATTTCCACTTTGTCAGTGTACTGAAGAATCCTTGCCAAACCCTTTTTACGATTTCCATAGAGATACAAGTGGGCCGGGCCCCCGCTTTGGAAATTCCTGGACACGACTGAAATGCGAGTGCCCCTTCTATTAAAGAAGAACGGATTCTTCTTCTTTGTGGTTCTCTCCCTCCTTTTTGGTTCGTTTCATGATCGCTGTCTTCCTTTTCGGTTGGTTTCCCGACCGCTCTGTGTGTGTTGTGCTCTCATAGCTTCCTAGCATATCGCTGCCGCGCTTTTTCCGGTCATTCGTTTGCAAACATTTTTATGTACTTTTATTTCTCGCCATTGTCTCAATGCATTCGATGACCGGCCGCTGACTGCTGAGAATTATAAGAAAGGGCCGTAAAAATAAAGTTCTGAGAACATCCAAGCTTTCTCCGAGGAATAACACAAAATAACATGTAGGCAAATACATGTGTTTGGTAGGAGTATGCAACATACCACGGAAAATAAATCCATTTGAATAGACTCTTCGGATATTTTGGAGAACAAAGACATCCCCCAGGGAAAAACGGCGCCCATATATGCCAAAATCTCTCAGCTCTTCCTTTCTCCCTTCTTGCACTATAAAATAAGCTGGAAATCACAGCGTCCGTGTGAGTTGCGTTGTGTTACATAAGAAGAGAAGAGCGTTGAAAATCTACATACATACATATATGTACATATCATAATTTAAAGTGGCAGGGTCAGAAATGGTAAAACTCGTCCGATATTTGCATTTCCAATTTATGACTCATGTTGGCCGAAAACTCAACATGGACAATTTCGTTCGGTCGTCCATTTTCGCTTATGAGATCTTGCATTAGATAATTCACGTTTACTGTATATAATGGTTTCACGAGGGTGAGAATGTATAAAATAAGAAATGTCTCTCATTATTCCGTTTTCATAAATGCAACAATAAATAGCTATTTGAAAGCTTATCGTACTGTTGATGTGCATGACGGGATCCTTTAATTTTTGGCAAATTGCCAAGATTTTTGGTCTTACGGGCACCGTTGCTAAGCAGTAAAGCACGGAGATTTCCTTTCTTTTTTTTTAGAATACATATGACAGGGTGATTACACTTAAAGAACTTCTCTCGTGGTCAGAATATTACGATACACAATCGACGTTCTACTTTCAGTTGCAAGTAGTCTTTAGAAGAAAAAGATGAGAGGCGAGCTTAGCGTTATAATTCAGTTCTCATTCGCATTCTTCCTAATCTTCTCCGCATTCAACAGCCATGGCTTTGTCGAGGTAAGAAAAAATATGTTTCTTTTTTTATAATTGGGCAGGACATTCGCTCAAATTTAATCTTAATCAGAAATGATAAAACGTTCTTTTTGAAGATTTATGATTGACGGAGGATAAAATATATATTATGAAAAATTCAGATAACCATTCTACGTGATATAGCTGAGAAGTCACCAGTATTCGGCATTGACAAGAATTCAGGATATTACAGGTTCGCATCCTTACTTGTTGTCTTATTTATTTTCATATTCATTCTACTGGAGAGTGCATTTCACGAACAAAAGATATTTCAGCTTTGCAATAATCTACTTCTTCTTCACACTCGGCAACTTCCTTGTCCCTCCAATTGTGCGTGTGATCGCCGCAAAATGGTTAGAAACAATGCTTTTATTCTGCCATGTTATATACATATATAAATATAGTTTTGATTGATGTCTGCAAATGTTTTTGAATCAAGATATTCCTCAGCTCCTTTATTTCTTCATATTTTTGATTAAGAAACATTGAGGTGTATGGTCCTCGGCGCGTCAATGTACACCATATTCCTGCTGGGATTCCTCTGCCTAAACGGGCCGCTACTCTACGCGCTTTCGGCTGTGCTCGGAATGGGTGCTGCTAGTAAGTCATCTTCAAACAATACCATACTATTTTAATATCTGATAATAAAAGTATATGCATGTACATGCAGATATATGTACGTTACAGTAACAAATGTTTAAAAGAATAATTGTTTTGATGGAGTAGCATAGCCTTGGCAATGTGTAGTGATCTGGACGGGCAACGGCGTGTACATCATTGTGAACTCGTCGGCTGGCCGCCTCGCTCGCAACTCGGGCATCATGTGGGTGCTGCTGCAAATGTCTATGATTGCCGGCGCATTCTTCCTCTACTACATTCTCCACAACAGGTTTGTTTCGCTTACCATTTCATATTCTTTTTGCTTTTTAAACACATCAATTCTGTACCATTTAAGAGAGCCAATCTGAGAAACTCGACCATGCCCCATTGTAAAAGGACAGGGAACAAAAGTAACCTTTGATCCTAATTTCCTTAATACAGCGTGTGTAGGACCTAAATGGCTTCCCAAAAACTTTTTCAGAAAAATGTTTTTTCTGAAGTATGTCTACAGTATGCCCTGATAGACCAAAAATATTCAAATGAGCGTAACTCCGTTGAACAGCGACCAATCTCAATTTTGAAACATTTGTTCGATTCCTTGTCTAATAGCGCACAAAACAGCCATAGAAACATTTTTCTGAAATCTTCATTATAAGGGTCATTTTGGCAAAAATGTGTTTTGAGGGGTCCATTTCGGGCATCGGGACCCCCCATGTTAAAAAACGGAGTACACCACATGAAAGAGCGTGGTTTGTTACCTCTAAAATAATTATTCTTAAAGTGAAAGTCCTACCTCGAAGGGACGGTAGCACGCGAAAAATGCGCGAGAGTAGGTCAAAATGGCGCATTTTCAGCCTCCGAAGTACCGTGCAAGCGCATTCATCGATCCATAACTACGCTCAATGTTAATATTACAAACTTGTTAGCATATCATCTAAGAGCTCTCGCGGAGATCTTCAAATCTTACATACATAGTTTTATTTATAAGTTTCGATTTATATGGGAAATTACGTTCTGTATAATTAGAAGGCTTAAAAAACTACTTCAAATACATTTCCGCATGTCCAAACATACATCATAAGAAAGAGGATGAAATTTGGTAGAAGATGAACCCCTTTCAATGAAATTCCATGTATATGATCTTTTGTTATAAGCCATAAGATTAGGATAAAAACGCCTCATGGAAAAAGTGTAAAAAAGAGGATTGGAATATTCTAATTCGAATAACCTAAACTGTGAATTCTTGGGCGGAATGACAGTGACTCAACTCATTTTATGATTTATAATAAAACATCTTATAATTGGAAATTCATTGCAAGAGGTTCATCTTGTACCAAATTTCATCCTCTTTGTTATGATGTATGCTTGGACATGCGGAAATGTATTTGAAGTAGTTTTTTAAGCCTTCTAATTATACAGAACGTAATTTCCCATATAAATCGAAACTTATAAATAAAATTATGTATGTAAGATTTGAAGATCTCCGCGAGAGCTCTTAGATGATATGCTAACGAGTTTGTAATATTAACATTGAGCGTAGTTATGGATCGATGAATGCGCTTGCACGGTACCTCGGAGGCTGAAAATGCGCCATTTTGACCTACTCTCGCGCATTTTTCGCGTGCTACCGTCCCTTCGAGGTAGGACTTTCACTTTAAGAATAATTATTTTAGAGGTAACAAACCACGCTCTTTCATGTGGTGTACTCCGTTTTTTAACATGGGGGGTCCCGATGCCCGAAATGGACCCCTCAAAACACATTTTTGCCAAAATGACCCTTATAATGAAGATTTCAGAAAAATGTTTCTATGGCTGTTTTGTGCGCTATTAGACAAGGAATCGAACAAATGTTTCAAAATTGAGATTGGTCGCTGTTCAACGGAGTTACGCTCATTTGAATATTTTTGGTCTATCAGGGCATACTGTAGACATACTTCAGAAAAAACATTTTTCTGAAAAAGTTTTTGGGAAGCCATTTAGGTCCTACACACGCTGTATTAAGGAAATTAGGATCAAAGGGTACTTTTGTTCCCTGTCCTGTGATGGTCGAGTCTCTCAGACAGGCTCTCTTAAGTAACTGACATTTAAAGTGGCTTATCTTTGTGCCGCCAAAACACTAACTTTCTCTTTGCCAAACTTGCCAGCGACTTGGTGAGCTCGTATCGACAACTCTACACCGTATTCGCTGTACTCGCTGCAGCGGGAGCTACGCTCCTCTTGCTGCTGCCTGCCAAGGCTGAAAAGGAGGTTTTAATCACTTCATGATATTGGCATTCAACAACGGCCTAGCTTCATGCTCATAGAGTTCAGTTCTTCTTTACAAACGAGATACATACATATATGTATGCGGAATTAGTAGAAGATCATAGCTTACGGTAGAATTAGGGACCCTACTCAAATGGAAGAAATGATGTTTTGAGGAAGTCTTCACAACGCCCGAGCCGGAGCCCGCGTTCGGCTTCGATCACTCTCTCGGCGAGCCGACCGATGTCGTCATCCTCAACGATGATCCGATCATGCTTGAGGAGAACTCCTTCCTCGACGACTTTTGTACGGATGACTTCCTTTCCTCTTCTTAACTTTTTATGTCTATATCGAGTCTAGCTTCCTTTCATTTGACTGCCCTTTCAGTGTCCACTTTTTCTATGATGAAGTCGGCACAAATGATGCGACTATCCGTCTGCTTCTTCTATTCGGGTTAGCTGTTTCCAAAAGAGTTTTAAACTAGTACTAGTTGGTTTGAATCATAATAAGGCAAGCAAAAAGGTGAGCGGTTTGCTTCCTCTTCCCTTTTCCCTTCCCCTTTCATCACAATTGTTGACTCACCATTTTCTATTGATTAATTTTAATCTCGTCACATTTTAACGATGTATCCTATGGTTCTTGAATATGCCCAGGAGTCGAGTTGACATTCTTCGCGGCCATCTACTCGACTTGCTTGGCTGCGTCGCGGCAGCTGAACGGCGGCTCGCAACTCATCGTCGCGTACAACGCTTTCGCAATGGGCGTCGGCCAGCTGATCGGTGTGTTTGTATATTTTAAAAAATCATACTTATTTTTAATATTTATGTTGTATATCATTATTATTACGTAATTAAAATCGTGCTTACTTTCTTCAAAATTCAGGAGGTTCAGTCTTTGGCGTCTTCCTCACCCGTCTTCCCTTTAGGCTGCAGAGGCCGCAAGTATGACTTTTTAGCAAGTTTTTCTGTCCCTTCTTCAACAAATAAATAATAATAATAATAATAATTGAAAAGCTCTCTACTCTTCACTCTCAGGTGATCGTCTTCGCCTTCGCAACGCACATGCTTGCATTCTACCTCTGCTTCCTCAACACTCCGGACGCTTCGCCACTCCGCGCCACGGATGAGCTGGCGTACATTCAGCCAAGGTCAGATTTGGAAATCGTACATCCAAGACAATCCTATCAATTTATCAAGATATGTATTTCTCTTTTATTATTTCGAATATTAGTATTTTGGTTAAGAAATACTCAAATAATTACATATTTTAGAATGTCGATCGCCATCTTCGTGGGCTTCCTCCTCGGCCTCGCGGACGCCGGCTGGAATACGCAGATCTACACGCTCATCGGGGATGAATGGCCAGACAACTCGCCCTCCGCTCTCGCACTCTTCAAGTTCTTCCAGGTACTGATGTTACTCTTAAAGGAAGTCTACGGCGAATGTTTGGCCAAGCAATTCAAAATAGGCATTTGAACCATGAAGTGTCCCGCACGGAAGGGACTCTAGCGGCCACTGGCTAAAATATTCCTAGTTCTCTGCCCGTCACGTTTTGGGAAGGCTGTGATCCTCTGATTTCAGTGCTGCAGCCCTTGCACTCTCTCCACAGAAATTAGTGGCCAAAAAATTTCATTGGGTGCTGACTTGTTGAGAAAAATCAGGCCAATGTCGGTTGCACTCCAAAATACACACTTACAAGAAGGGTGTTCTGCTTTCCCCAGTTTTCCTATGCACACATCATTTTTTTCAAAATGGCTGGAGTTGGCGATCGAGCGATGTAAAATAGGACTGTGCTAAGATCTACAGTAGCTAATTCTCTACCCGTGATATTTAAAATGACTATAATTCTGGAATGATAAAATGAAATTCATTCAAACTTTCCCTAGCTATGTTTTACGATGAGACGAACTGATCCATGCTTAAAAAATGATATGTTAATTATTCGTCGGAGACCTCCTTTAAGCCTCATACAGTAGCCCACCTGAAAAGTATAGAAAGTATAGTCATTAAAGGCATGCACATACGCATGTATAACTTGGAATACTGTAGCAGTTCAGCTCGGTCTCCGAAACAGAGTATTAATTTGCCGACATACATACATATCCAAACATACTTATTCGCTCAAAGAGTTGAAATTCAAATATTCTGTTTTTTTTTTAATAACGCCATTTTGATGAAAGTGATGTAATGACCGGATTGAAGTCGTTCGGCGCGTGCGTCTCCTCGCTGTACGGCTCGATGCTCACTCTGCAATGGCAGCTCTTCCTGCTCGTCCTGAACGGCTTCGCGTCCGCGGTCTGCTTCATCGTAGCCGATCTCTCGGTCCCACTCAAGGAGAATGGCGAGGAGGACCGATCGGGTCTCTTTGCCAATGCGGATCCTTCGCTATAGAGGCCAGCCACTCACTCTTGATGCGCTGTCGTATTCAAACCCCAGACCACACTTTTCTCTCTACATAGGTTCCTTTATCCATATGTATTCTCAGCAAAAAGCTGTACTGCAAATCAATTTGGTTTTTTATCTCTACCATTAACTTGAAATTGTTCGTTCACTATAGCAGGCAAAACATCTATCTTTTAAAAACAAAACTTTATGAAAAAACATATCCCTAAGCATAAATATACATAAGTCTAATAATTTTAACTTTCCTGGAGAAAGCTTTCTTCCTGAAGAAGTTCTTCTAGTCCGACGAGGTCGAGTTCTCACAGTTCTCTACCATAACAATTGCTGCATAATGCCCGGTATTATTAGTAATAACCCAACTAACCGATTACTTATGTACCTTGTAATGCCTAGTCTGTAAGAAACATGATTGAATAATCTTTTTTCAACCCTACTCTTCTCGTGATTCGCTCTGCATAATTTTTACCCGAATAAAGCTATATTTATTTTGTACATAAATTTTTCAACTTTTTCCAAGCAGTAGATAGCAATAGATATTAATACAGCTTTCACAGCATTTATTTTTGTTTCATTATTCTATGATATCACGGTTTTTGTATCTATTTTTGCCAAATGCATGGTGAGAGCTCTAAATACTGTTTACTACGAAGTTGCTAAAATTATGCACGCGTTAGATCTTCATCGGCTTTTAAATCCATCATGCGTAATATTTTCCCGCCCCAGGCTACAGGTCTGAAGAATCTCAGCATACATATACACATAGCCACGCGCCAACTTAGTATTTAAGAAAATGCTATTGCTCAGCTCGCTAAACTTTGTTAATGTTTTTGATAAAGCCACTATAAAAGAATTCGTGTCAAATAAGGAGGAATTTCCTGCCAAATAAAACATTTCTGGTTGTAATGTTAAATTGCTCGAATGCAGATGAGTACATCTTAAATCTTAGACTTTCTGTTTTCTTTAAATTCAAAGATAGATTGCTGCGCCCCGCATAACTTGCATGTGTTGTAGTCCGTCGTCTGGCAGCATGGCACCCCCCCCCCCCAATCAACAGGGTACTTTGTAGTGTACGGAATCAAGAACAGAGCAGCATTCTTCTTTGCCGGTGCTGGTGCTGTCCTTTTAATACCCACACGCACACTCGTCTTTTTGTTTTTAGGGTGTAGTTTCCTGTCTCTTCCTTTCTGTCTCATTGTCTAACTGTCTGTCTCTCTCTTTTCTCTCTTGCCCTCTCTTTGTGTCTCTTTCAAGCTCTCTCTCTCTCTCTTCCTCTCTCTCTCTCTTTCTCCCTCTCTCTCTATCTTGCTGAATTCCTCGTAGTCCATCAAGAATATATAAAAGGGACATAAGCACTTTTTTCAGAATAATCATGGCAGCCAGTGGAATTAAAGCATCCAAGAAAGGAAACATTCAGTGGATCATCTTCGATAATCCAAGGCGCAAAAATGCGATTCCTGTCGAGGTTTTAAACAAGCTTTTTTTTTATTCGTTTGATCAATTCAAGCATTTCTGCACATTGCACAGTCTGATTCATTTCGTGTTTTTTTTTACTTCATCGCCCATTATTTCATAAATTTATTTATTTATTAACTAATGGAGAATCTCATTATATACTATGGTAAGTCGATTTTGAGTTTGATGGTAAACTCATTGTCAGGGATACGCGACTATTCTCTCGGCACTGGACGAGGCGGCCGAAGATCCTGAGATCTTTCTCGTCGTTTTTACAGGCGAGGGATCCTTCTACTCAAGCGGCAACGACTTCTCCGCCGACCAACTATCGAAGATGTCGGCGAGCGAACTGCTTTATCTCTCTCCCGCTCTCTCTCTCTCTCTCTCTCTCTCTCTCTCTCTCTCGCTTTCTCGCTCTCTCGCTTTCTCGCTCTCTCTTTCCTTTATTGTTTATCAACCTGTAGATTTTCACTCTTCCTCTCCCTATATGTATACATTTTCTCTTTCTTCTCACTCTTGAATATTCAACTTCCTTAAACAAAAAGCGCTATCATAATCGCCTTCCTGAACTCGATGATGGGATCTGTCCATTTCACTTTCATTATTCTCAATTTTCGACAGCGCCACCGACGACCCTGACCAAGAGCAGAACTACTCGCGCTGGGTGCGACGACTCATCGACCATCCAAAGGTGCCTCTTTCTTGAGAATTTGTAGCTTTATTCTTGCTCTATTTCTTTTTTGTTGTTGTACAAGTTCCTAAATCGGCTTGCACTCTATGCTGCTGACTTCCTTGCATTGTCCATGTTGAGATTATCATCGGCCTCGTCAACGGCCCTTGCATTGGAATCGCGTGCACGACTCTCAGCCTATTCGACTACGTTGTCTGCTCGTCGGATGTCAGAGAATTTTCTTTCATTATTTATTTGCGTAAATTTTTTGTCAGATTAAATTCTTCTAAACTGGATTTATAGGCCCACCATCTCCCCCACCCTTCAGGCATACTTCTCGACACCGTTTCCATCGATCGGCGTATGCCCCGAGGGCGTGTCGTCCCTTACGTTTCCTGCTCTTCTCGGGCGGTCAAAGGTTCTAACTACCATTCTTTATTTAGTGAAGGTAAGAATCGTTTGGAAGACTATTCTTTCTTAAGGCGAACGAGATACTTCTGTTCGGTGAGCCGCTGAGTGCTGCTGCCGCCCTGCAGCACGGCTTCGTCGGCCGCGTCTTCCCGGCGGCCGAATTCCGCGCCAAGGCGGAGGAAATGATCGCCCGTATCGGACAACTGCCACCGCATGTACGGTTCCTCGCTATTTTTTTTGTTTAGATGTATTTCTCAACCCAATCGCTTTATTTAGCTCTATTTTACGTGTTGCTAACTTAAATCAGTGAAGTATAATTTCAATATTACAATTATACTCTTCACAGAAATATCTTTGCGATCTAAAGCGTAGTTCGTTGCAGAGTGTGCTCGCATCGAAGAAGCTGATGCGAACGGATTCCATCCGTAACGAGATGCACACGGCGAACAGACATGAACACACTATCCTCAAGAAGCTCTTCAACTCGGAGGAGACCGTCAATCTCATATTCAACAAATTCAACAAGGGAAAGGCCAAGATGTAGGCAGATATTACAAGCCTGTTCCGGTGTCTGTTCTCGTTGCCCTGTTCATATGTAAATCATGCTATACTCCAGAAGTGTCCACAGCCTAGACTACATCCGCCACATGCGCAGAGACAGTAAACAAACTGCATGTATGAAAATAGGAAAACTGGAAGGTTTTTCGAGGGATGCCATACTGATGTACCCTATCCCAGCAGAGAAATACCAAACATACAGCAAACTGATCCTGAGGGAGGCCCTGCCCATCTGAGGGAGACTGCCCCAAACGCCTAATAGATTGTCTAGAGTCCTGGCCGCGGATCTCCCTGATTCTCCCACTATGTTGATGATAAAGATAATAATACACCCTTTCCCGACCACCATATTCCACGGGGAAATCCCAGCTCACACCTATGTGCATACACGCAGCGGAGATCAACAATCAAACGCCATTTTCACAACATCGCGATTCTTGAACAGGAACGAAGTCAGCAGAGACCGGAACAGGACTCGAATCTGCCCACATCTGGGAATTTCCATTCAATCACAAAATTATTTCCTTTTCGACGTTACCGCAAAAGAATAATTCTACGCCGGCACTCTTTCCTAGTTGGCGTCACAACTAGTTTTTTTTTTATATTGTCGCAGAAACCAAGCTGCTACAGTCTACAGTACATAAAACTGCATGCATAAAGTTCACAAATAAAAGACTTCCACAACCTTTACCCATATGAATTAGTGAGAGTATATCTATACACATATTATACTCTTTTATGACACATCGCTGCAAATTATACAAACAGCGAAAAGTTTTTTTAGCTACGCCACTGAACGATATAACAATCTTCTTTCCTAAGAAGGATTTCTATGCCAACAAAGGAAATAAATAGATTGAATCCCACATAGTCTTCGTCAAACTAACGGAAAAATTCTAGAAATGTCGTTGGACTAAAAACACCCATTTGCAAATGAACGGTAGAACTATATTTTCAATTCCATGAAGGGTAAGAAAAGAAGAAAGAACTGGTAAAACCTAGCCAGATAGAGAACTAGAAGACGGCACAGAGATGGGAGATAGGATACGGAACACAATAGAATAATCCACCGATTCGAACTCGCGCAATAAATACTAGAAGTGACAACGAAAGGATCGCCTAGAATGACATGGAAACTTCTGAGTCATATGCATTTTCAGCACGGCTCAGTAACTGGATCTTAAAGAGAACGGAAGAAGAAGGACTTGAACTCAGTCCGGTCAGCCTTTGGTTGGAGGAGAGCACGCACTGTTGCACCCGTACTTTTTAGCCTCTTTAAATTGCCTCCCATTCAATAGATAACAAAAAAAAATAGGGTGCATGTGCTTTCGGAAGCAATTTCCTGCTGCTTCTTCAGAAAATGTTAAGCAAAATGTACAGCGCAGGCTGCACAGGCAATGTCGGACAAATATGGCGAATGGGGTGGGGGTGCTGGAAGAACCCAGGAATGGAGAGGGGGCAGCAAAAGAACCCCTTCTATATGCCGTAGGCCGGATCCTTGGCGGCGTCTTGAATGGGCACGTGCTGGCCGGCGGGAGGCACCTGCAGCGAGAAGGAATTGTTTTCCCTCAGCTAATGAGAGATTGAATGAGATAATCAATATATAAATTTTTTTTATAACTTTTTAAACAATTCTTTTTTTAGCTGAAAGGTTATCATATTCAAGAACTTGCACTTATTTTTGCACGTATCCCTTGCCAAAGCCCTCACCTGATATTGCTGTTGCTGATTAGGCGGCGGCGTCTGATTGGCCTGAAAGGAGAGGGAGATTAGGTGTTAAAGAGCGGACGGGGAATCGATTTTGAAGATAACCACAGATTCTGATTGTTGGAATAGGGCACAATGCATGATGGATAACAATGAGCACTTCCTCCACCGCTTACCTGCTGCTGTTGCTGGACATGCTGAGGCGGGGGTGGCGGCTGGTTATGCTGCTGCTGCTGCTGCTGCTGTTGATGTACCTGTCCCTGAGCGGGGTCGGGGGCGCCTCCCCTGTGCACTTCGGCCGGCTGGATCGGCTGGCCTAGAGGAGGAGTTACTGGCGGCGCTGGCGTACTCTCCGCATGGTATTCGTAGGCATCGGCACCCCAGCCTAGGATCAGAGAAGGGGGCGAGAGACGAGACAGACAGACATACAGATAGAGAGGAGAGGGACAGGGGAGATATGAGAGCGAGAAACAGTTAGGGGGGACAGGGGAAGAGAGAGACCAGAGAAGCAGATAGGGAGAGAGAGAAGGAAGAGAGAGACAAACGAATGAGAAATAGAAAATGGCTGGCAGCTAATTGTAAGAGATTGGACCGAAAAGATGCTGAAGAGTGCCGGCACCAAACCCAACTCGATACAACCAAAATATGCTTAGATTTGATTAGACTAGCCATAGAAAGAGATAGCCGTAACATCATTATCAAGTTAGTAATCGGAGAATTCGCTGAAATGAAGACGGACCTTGCTGCTTGGCGTACTCCATCTCGAACCTCTTGAGCTCTTCGTCCGTGTAGACTTGCTGCTGGCCAAGGTCATCCCAGCCGGAATCCTTGTTCGGCGTTTGGGCCTCGCTGTCCTAAATACGAATATGTTGTAATTAGCTCGGATTACTAGCAGAAATCACTGACTACAAAACAGTTTGGAAAAAAGAACATGTTCTAAACGACTCTTCCCAAAATGCATTACGACTCTTCCGAAAATGTATTTAAAAAAAAACTACCTTTAAAAAGCATGAGGGCAAGGATCGTAGACTTTGTGAAGCCGATCACAGCCAAGATTAAACAAGGAGACAGCCCACGAAAGGGAGCAATTCCGTAAATGCACCCAGTACACGTACCTGAAGGAACTCGTCGAGCGAGATCATCCTGTCTCCGTTCTTGTCCATCTGCTGCACGACGTGCTCCCTCATCCGGTACATCTCCTCCATTCGTTCGCGTGGGTCGTCGTCCGGGTTCGTCTCGTTGTACATCTTCTCCAGTTCGATCTGGAAAAGAATACGCCTAACAAACTTGTGCTGACTACTCCAGTCATACGATATGAAAACTACGGACTATAATGAAAGTAACGAAAATAAATCCGAGAATAGCTTCTATTCTGTTTGTTTGCTTCTAGTCAATGTGGCCAGCCTGCTCAAACAGAGCACAACAGGGTTGCTTCTTTCTGCTCACCTGGAAGAGAGCCTCGAGTTCCTCCTGATTCCACATGTTATCCCCGTTCAGGTCGTGCAGTGCGAAGAAGGTACGCGGATCGTACTGATCTTTCTCCATCTGAAGGAGACAAGGAATTCCTGGTTTATCGATGGTTTGGGCTACTTCCAAGGAATGAACAAGAATAATGAAGGTGATGAAGAATACAGCCCCCACTTACTGGTTGCAGAGCGTTACGACATATGGGCCGGAAGCTTGCACACATACCGTACTCCCTTATTCATGCTCTAATATACAGTATCCGGAAACCACTCGCTGACCTTGTCACTGTCCTCCCAGACTTCTGACAGCTGGTCGCGACTGCCGGGATGCTTGAGCTTCTCGTGTTCGTTGTGGCGCTTCTTCGCCTCCTCCACGTCTTGCTCCGCCTTCGCGCGCTCTTCCGGAGGAAGCTTAAACAAATTCTATTTATTTCAATTTAATTCATTTAATATCGAATACATTGACTCACTAAAAATATTATAAACTGCCAAAATCGAACAGATATTTGTCGCGGAATTAACCTGAGCAAACTTATGATCTTCTTCGGCCTTCTTCTTCATCTCGTAATCCTTGAACTCTTCGCGCCGATGCTTGTCGATCTCATCCATATCAGCAACCGTCTAAACAATGGCATTCCCCTGTTTTCTGTTTACATTTGAAATACAAATTCATTGTGGTCCGGTCAACAAAACTTCGGTACCTTCTTAATTAGCAGTCGGAGGTCTTCCTTGTTAAATTTCTCCCAGTTCTGGAGATCGAGATGCTCGGGCATCTTCACGTTGTGCGCGCCGCCTTCAGCTTCGACCTGCACAACACGAAAGAGTGATGTTTCTTATAGCGTTAACCAACAAATTTACGCCACAGTTTGTATTCAATTTAAGAAACGCAGTTCGTTGGAATTACTTTGTTGGAAAACAAATAGAAAAGCGTGCACGGGTAAGGAAGAGGCAACCGGATTGCAACCACAAAGCTCTCGGAAAAGAACGAACCTGCTTGGCAATGGACTCGCGAAGTCGCTCGAGTTCAGCGAGCTTGCTCTTGTGCAGTCGCTCAACCACGGGGTCGGGCAGTTCATCAACGTGCTCAGCAATCTTGCCAGCCTATAATAACTTGAGTATTATTAAGTGAATAAAAGCATGAAGTAATGTTCAATGTGGCGCATGCATGTGCTAGGAAAAGGAAGGCTGGACATTCGCCGGCATCATCGAATTCCGTTCCGCAACAGTTGCTTCTAGATTTCAGCTACATGTGTCTCGAAATTTAGCTTCTTCGCCAGTGAAGGGAGTAAAAGTTCTTGGCTAACAGACAAAGCAGTAAAAGACAACTGGACCTTAATGTCCTCCTCCGGCATTCCGCGGAGCTTCTCGTTGAATTTGGGGTCCTCTTCGAGGATTCGAACGACCTCCTCGAGATACTTTGAGTACGCGAACTCGTAGAGCTAAAGATGGAAAGCTTTTAGGTCACCTTATCCATTGCAATACTGCGGCCAAACGGACAGGTTTTTGCTGCTCGTTGGTCGCTTGCTGATGGTCGCCGCCGCCAGCTGGCTCGGGCGGCGGCGGGGCTTGGCCGCCGGCGCCCCGATTCGGCGGTGGCGCACGAACCAAGACAACAGCGGCCAAGAAAAGCGCGCCCACGCGCCACAACACACCAGCCATACCCTGAAGAGGAGGCATCATCAATAAAACCAGGCGTATAGAATGAATATTCGGGCAATGAAATGGACAAACAGCTGCAGCAATGCAAGCAACAAGACCAATCACGTCATCAGCGGAATACCAACGTAATAAAGAATGCTTTCCAGAAGCTGCATCATCATTTTATTACGCATTATCACATACCATACACGTGTAGCGGGTATGAAGTACAGTAATCGTTTGAAAACTTCAGGGTGTTCGTTCTGAGACTCTGGCGGGAATTCCAATTGTATTTGTCTTCTGCCTTTTACACTAAACGTTTTCAATGAACTTTTTTACAGACGATTTTTTTCACTAAAGTGCACTAAATAATACACCATCGTCCACGCACTTCACACTTGTCGCATCATCATGGTTAATGTTGTGTCTCGATACGGGTGAGGAGGCTGTACAGGAGTTGTTACGAGAGAGAAGGAAGGCGCATTGCTCGCTAAAGCCGTCTAGTCTAGATTGCGACCACGGCCGAGCCCAGCGCTGCATCTCCACCCATAAACTGACGCTGGGAAGCTCCCTCGATCAAGAAGAAGGGAGGTCCATGGCGAGGCTTGGCCATTGCACTTCTGGCCCGGCTGACCCGTGTGTCATGCCCGAATCGGGTACGGCAACAGCTTACTTTTTGAGTGCGGGGTTGCGTTCGCGCGGCCCTAAATGGCATACTGTTTTTATGTTATACTTTATGCTATAAGGGTTCCCACCGAGCAAGTCTAGTAGTGATCTCGATTTCTTATGACTCATTCGAGCCTCCATAACAATGAAATGCAAGTCACCTCCACTTGTTTTAGGTCGATCTTTGTTCGGATCTCTCTGCAGAATTATCTCTTTTGTTACTAGACGAGAAGCAACTAGCTGAGATTTTGTATTTAAAGAAGAAAAATTCTGCTTCATGTCTACTATTGTCGTGTTAAAGAATTTTTTTTTGTAAGATTTATATTTATTATCAAACTGCTACATGACTGGCAAGCATAACAGAGTGTTCACGAACAGACAAAGAGAAGAGTATCGTCGGCAGTTACCATCGTTATTGAAGCATGCAATGATGCCGTTTTTTGCGTTAGATTTAAATCAACGCACATATTTGGCTTCATATTCTCACATAGTATGTATGTAACTTTCACAAAATATTTTTTTTTAAAGAATAAATTCAGTGCATTCACATTTGATTGTCCCCAAATCGTCTTTCGTGAGGAAGTTCACGTGTAGGAAGAAATTGCAGCACTATTTTCTCAGTAATTTGATACAAATTCGTTAAATATGATTAGGTTTTGAGAAAATGAACGCAGGTGTGCGTGTGAATGCGAGCGTATAATATCATTACATTCCTTAAAATACGACGAATAGCGTGAATGTCGTTGTGAGTAAAGCAGTGAATGAGTAGAAGAAGAGGTTGAACGAGGACGGCGTGCCATTGCAGAGATGAGACTCGCACGTACACACTTCCATGTCACCTATTCGGAAGCATAACATCAACATTTTATCGAGAAATAAAATATTCGTATTTGTAATAATAATTCTCTCTCTCTCTCTCTCTCTCTCTCTCTCCTTCACAAACCCTGCGCACTCGAGATGCGTGTGCAGTCCGATCTGATCTGCTCCCTCGCATTGGGAATACAGCTCCTCCATACATTGCTCTGGCCTCAAATCGAAGATTCCAATTCAACTATGAATATAAGTTCCAATAATTTTCTCTCTCTCTCTCTTTCTATCTCCTTCCCTCTCTCTGTCTCTCTTACCATCTTTCTGCTGGAACCACATCTTCATGCACACGCCGTTCTCGCACATTTGACTGCGCACGCCCGACCGGAGTGCACGTTCCGTCTCAAAACGCATTTACATAGATCATAATGTCATTTATAAAATTTCACTATCTCATACATTAAGGGTTCATGGAAGCTTAAAGCGAAAATTAAATATATGCATATATCTATGGTGTCTTAGGTCCAATGATTTTTGGTCCAATGATATTAGGTCCAAACTTGTAGTGGTCTTTGGTCCAATAATTTTTGGTCCAATGGCAAATCTTTCGATGATTTTTGGTCCGATAATTTTCATAAAAAGTGATGTAGAATGCAGAGAAACAGAGAGATAGCAAACTAATTGGATGCTATTAATTATTACTATGAATCAATAATGATGAATAAGTAGTTAATATTCTTCTTAATGTGTCTTAATAGAGAGGTGGTTAAATATTAATGCAAATAACGCTAGTTCAATAAATATAGTCGAGCCTTTGGCAACACCACGCCAAGGTTAGTCCCCTGTCCTCTCTATTAACACACATGAAGAATATTAACTAGTTATTCATAATCATCGACATAAAAATAGTTAGTTAACCCTCCCCTTTCTATTAATTCACATGAAGAAGCATATTAAATTGTTATTCATCACTATCGATACACATTATCAATCATCACTATGAAAATTGTTGGAACAAAAATCATTCAGAGATTTGCCAATGGACCAAAAATCATTGGACTGCCCGCATAAATGTATGTATGTATGTAGATATTACTACTATGTATTTGTGTTCTTGACATTAAAAAACATATGATGGAGTTCACGAAGGCTGCATGTAATTAGTTTTCTTAAAAAAAAAAGCACTCCTTTATCTATTGTTTACCCGCGCATTTCCACTCTCGACATTTCGTTGGTGTGTTATATATAAATATCTCTCTGCCACTCTCTATCTCTCTCTAGCTTACTTTCTTATAAATATCTCTCTGTCTCACTCTCTATCTCTCTCTACCTTCCATTCTATCTCTCTGATCTCTCTCCTTACTCAGGCGGCGCTCTCACAACTTGTCAATCAACATCGCATCATAAACAATCGACCAAAGGTCTTTCCGTGCGTGAAAACCTTGAGAGAAGTTAGCTCGGAAGGGCCACAAAGCGGCTAATGCATAATCAGGGCTAAACATGTGCATAAGTGCCTATCAAAATGACCACCCATTCGAAGCGGGAGAAAACGTTTGCCAGATGAATTAAGGAATGTTTATGTACATATTTAGATATAGTTATTTCTGTCTGCCTGATGTCCTCTGCCAACCTGATAGGGATCATTGCAGTCGCTGGTGTGGGGCACGTAGCGGACGTTCTCGAGCCAGCGTCGCCAGTTCGGGTCTTGCACGTCGTTCAGCAGCTCTTCCGCGTCCATCGTCGTGCACGAGTAACATCGGATGTCCGTGTTCGCTCAATCCAAATCAATCGATACATCGTCTAAGTCAATTCAACTTATTTGTCAGGACCTACACTTATCTATTTTGTTTCATACAAAGAAAAACAAGAGAAACACTCTTTGATCCTCCCTGAATAGCTTTTTTTTATACTTCAAAAAGTGCCAAATCCGCAGAGAGACTGCAACGGGTACTTGAGTTCTGCCGTGCCACTCTACCGGGCGCGTAATTACAGCCGACTTGGCTGCCGCCCAGTTAGCTTTTATAGCAGTATTCTTGAGTAGGACTTCGGGTGGGCCGCAATACGAATTCCATGGCACTTTTGACAGTTTAATTACTGGGAATGTCCAAAGTGTTCTTTTTGTTTTTATGTTAGAAAGGAGAGATTATAAAACAATCACTCTTATCCCTACTAAAACGAGAGAAATCGCAGAGTCAACAAAGTTAACTTCAGTAATCAAAAGAGTCAATCCGAGAAAAGAGTGAAAAAGGAAGAAAAGGAGAGAGTGAGACGTGAAGAGAAATAGCGAGATTAGGCGAGGACAAGAGAGAGAGAGAGAGAAAGAGAGAGAGAGACAGACAGACAGAAAGAGAGAGAAATAGAAGAGAAAGAAAGAGATGAAGCTGACCAAGCACGATCTGTTGTAGGGAGAGAAGAAGCGCAGGCGCAAGGAGCCGACGGCGCATCATGTTGCTGACTTCAATGGAGATGGTCTTCAACACGTTCCTCGTTGGCGAAGAGGGGGCAACTGAGAGAGAGAGAGAGAGAGGAAGAGACAGAGAGAGAGAGAGAGAGAGAGAGAGAGAAGCAGAGCAATTGGCGTGGCGTCTGGGACCGGGTGCCTTCTTTCTTCACCTTCTCTTCTTCGTCGTCTCTCCGCTGCCTACTCTCAACTGGAGAAGTACCTTTCACCAGAATAGAAGACGCGCATCCACTAAAGCACACGAGCAATGCAGCACTTCAATGAGTTCTAGTATACGGAGGTCCCCAGGAGGTCTAGAGCTCCAGGTTGGGTATATTTAGCACTCCTTCCCCCATGGGCAGGGGTCAAGCAACGGAGAGAGGTCAGGCAAGAACAAGAACTATTTGAGAGCATGTACAGAAGGAGCCAAATCGCAATCGGTGCGGTGCAATAAAATGAAAGAGAGCAAAAGAGGGAAACGGAAGAGGAAAGCACCCCCCCCCCCCCATGGAAGGTGCAAGGGAGTAGTTGGGAGCAGATGATGAGGCAGAGGAAAGGGCGGGGCAAGGTGAGAGGGGGGAAAGTACCGAGTAAGAGAGAGGGAGAGCGAGAGATAGACAAGACCTTCGAAGACTTTGACTCCTCGCATCATTGCGTACCGTCTCAGCCTTACCTATTCCGTTTGTCTAAAGTCGGTGAGGGAAGAGGAGGAAGGGAATATCACAGGAAGACGGGCAGATAGCGAGCGGATGAAGAGAGATAGAGAGAGAGAGATTGAAAGAGGGAGAGAGACAGCGGAGGAAGAGAGAGAGATATTGAAAGGGGAGAGAGACAGCGGAAGAAGAGAGAGAGATAAAAAGAGAGAGGAGAGAGAGAGAGAGAGAGAGAGAGCGGAGGAAGAGAGAAAGAGCAGAAGTTCGAGCGAAGATGAAAACGAGAAGCCTTCACTCTCGCGTGATTCCTCGACTCTTTTCTCGGCAAGGAGTGAAACAGAGGTAGTGTAGTCACAATCACAATTGAAACCGACTCGACCCTCCTAGAAGGAGACAGAGGAACAAGAGGATCTGTGCATGGGAGCGACCATCTTCCATGGGGCTCTCCTGACAATAAGCTTGAACAGAATGGATAAGGAGAGAGATAGAGAGTGAGAGAGATAAAGAGAGAGAGATAAAGAGAGAGAGAGAGAGAAACCGTGTTCGGCTCTTTCTCTCACTCTCTCCCTCTCCCTTTCTCTACCTCGTTCCACTCTTACGCTTCCACCCTCTCGATCTCTTAATCTTCATGCTATTTTTCGTGATCCCTAGCAGCCCTCCATCCATCTCCATGTTTTGTCGCCAGTTCTTCTTGCCCTCTTGAGAAGCATGTCGCTGCTATCCCTTGCGCGAACATCTCTTCTAGATTGCTGCATTGTTAGCCGACCCAGCCTTCGTCTCCTGGACTCTCGCACTATTACCCTTCTCAAGTTGTGTTCACCATTTGGCAACAAAATATTAGTTTTTTTTAACTGGAAAATAATGTTGAAAGAAAATACAAAATATACCCGCTCAAGCATGGAGCTTTTTTTCTTTCAGCTGTAAAATTTGCCCTTCCACGTTCACTTCATCCGACTATATTTTCCTGTGAAAATGATGCAAGAAACAGTAAATGAAATTAGAGCTGAAGAAATGAAGAACTTCAGATGCACGCTGAAGATTACCCATCGCCCTGCGCCCCTTCGCCCACTGGACATCCGCTCGCGCCAACCGGATCATCCCATTCACAAATAAGACGCTGCTTATGGCTACGTCATGTCTGCGCTTCTTTTGTCGATCGCACTATACTAAACCTTCTTTCTGTCCCTCTTTCTCTCTCTCTCTCTCTCTCTCTCTCTCCTCTCTTCCTTCTCGCTCTCTGCTAACTCTATCCATGTCTTTTCTCTGGCTTCCTCTCCTATTGCTCCCTCCGATCGCTCTCTTCTCACTCTCACTGTTGCATTGCGTGTCACACTTAAATTCAAGCTCACCAAGTTTACCAGCGGATTACAAAAGGCAAATCGGACGTTCGCTCCACTTGTCTGAGGGAATATGCGCACTCTGTAAAATGATGAAAACAACAAACAAGAGGCTTTACCAGACCTACCACCTTTACGATACAACAAGTTCTTCAGAAACGCCAAACGTTTGGAAGGATTATATTCGCACCCATTAAAAACAGAAGGTGAAGATAGTTCTACTTTCAGTGCTTACAATATCTACAACAGAATTTGTTAATAATATTATTTTTGTAAATAAAATATTTACAGAAAAAGGACAAGCGAATGATCGTAATCACAAAGTCATTTGAATTGCATTGACTACTTTCCTAACCGAATGGAATCGGACAGGTTTGTAAAGTTAATGCTTTTCAGCTAGCAATTCATTGCGGAAGCGGCAGCGATACAATGGAAGGAAGGCTCAGGGAAGCTTATGAGAAAGGTAAGAAGAACAATTGAGAGAGAGGAAAAGCGTGACAACGGGTAAGAGGCAATCAGAGATTCATGTTGCGTGCTTATGTTTTACAAGTCATTCACTCTTTGCGCGAGAGTGCGTGTGAAGAAGATCTTTTATTTTAGCCATTTCCTCTCTTTCTCTCTCTCCATCTCTCTCTTTCTTTCTCGATCTACTTCACGCCGTCTGTTTGTTTCTCCATCTCTTGTCTCTCTTTTATTCTTTTTACTCTCGCTCTCGCAATCTCTCTTCCCCTCTTTCTATCTTCCACAATGACGCTCTCGCCCTCTGGTTCATTCTTCCAACGCTCTCACCGTCAATCGCCTGGCGAAGTCGTCTTTCATCTTGCTGGTCAACAGCATCCTCAGTCTTGCGTGCCTCTTTTTGCCGTGTCTAAACGCCTCTTCTTCTCGAAAGTGGCGAAGAATCAAAAGAGCAATATATCATGAACACATAGAAGTGCTGCTTAGGATTGCGCAGAATGAGTAAAGAAGGTCCTCTCGCGAAGCAGCAGATCCGGTGACGGAGTCGAATTGGTGTTGACCGTCTGTCCCCTCCAATGTACACATGTAGCATGGCTATCCATACATATCCGTCGGGTGGAGAGAGAGAGAGAGAGAGAGATCGGGAAGAGATGAGTAACCATGAAATGCCCCGCGCGGCGGGACAATAAAAGTTGGCTTGTCAGCACGAACAGCAACAAGCATCAATCATCTATATATCTCTCAGGGCTGTATAATTATCGAGGGAAACTATAGATTTAAATATTATTAAGACGATTGGCTAGCACAATTCGTTAGTCGAAAAAAACTATAATGCTATTTGATTTACAGCATAAAAAAATATGTGGTGTTGATAAAATGAGAGATGGAGACACCTAATGCATGCTTTTCTGCGTTGCCACTAGCATTTCAATGTACAAATCCTAGCACGTACTCAGGTCAAACTGTGCACCATTGACGGTCGATCTAACAATACGACTTGGCCAAGGCGCGCGCTAATTGCCGTCATCAGACCTGCCTCCGTTCGCCTTCATACATCTTCTTCTCTTCGTCTGATCCACTCTCAAGGTCTGCTAGCGGTCTCCCTCCATTCCCGTGGTGTCCTCTCCAAGTGGCACTTCCTTTCATGTTTAGCACCCCCTCGCATCTCTTTGCTCCTTCGTTCTCGCACTCGCAAGTAGCCCCATTCAAACACCGGTACCACAATTTGCGAGTGGAGGAAGACCCCTGAGTCAATGCTGACAGAGAGCTCTCCGCCTACTTCAGGCTGTATCTGTCAAGAAGTCAATAACATTGGCACTCCTTCTAGAAACTTCTCTCCACAATGAGAAGTTGACACAAATCAGTGCCATTTCTGTTGAGTGCTCGTGTGACTAAACAACACATCTTGAGAGGGTTGAAATGTCGAAATTTGTTTACCAATGAGTTAAAAGGCCTCCTTTAGCTCAAGATCAGAGTAGAAATGTATGGAAAACTCTAGAGAAAAACTTAAATAACATCATTGTGCCCACGATATGCCTGGTCGACCATAATATACATGTATATGTATAGTTAGAAGGAGGAGAACAGGCCAGTTTGTTTTCTGCCTTGCCGCTGCTTCTTTTAGTAGAATAACTTCTTCTTGCGTTCCTTCTCGGCCTTCTTCTTCTTGTAGTTCTCCCACTTGTGCTCTCCGGTCAGATAGGCTGTCTCCATGAAGAGGAACAAGAACTCGCAGCAAGTCAGGAACGAAATGCCGCACCACAGGCCGAGCTGGCCGCCGAAATCGGCCAGAAGATTGACGAACTAAAAGAAATATTAAAAAAAAAAATTTAAAATTTAGCTGTAAAAACATGCTATATCAAACTTGTATAAACACACACGAACTTACTCCATATGCTTCCGATTCTGTGAGCATTTCAAAGTTGAGCTGTTCGTAGAAGACTTCAACCATTGCTCCGTTCTCTCTGAGGAAAAGTATCGGTTTTCTTTAAACTAAATATGAAAATAACATTTCATGATGTTTCTTCGCATACTAAAAAGGCAAACTTGTAGTGTTTGTTGCACTCTTCGGCCGTGCCGTTGCAAGAGCCGAGTTGAATCTGCAGCGACTGCGATGGCCACTTGGCGGGCGAGTACGTGACGGAGTAGATGGACTGCTCGCATGGCTGCTGGCAGCGGCAGCGGAATGAGCCGTGCAGCCCGCCGAGCTCGTTCATCCGCTCGTCCAGGCAGCGGCCTGCAAAAAGGTTCTTTTTTATATTTATTATTAATAATAAATGTATCTTTGTTAGACACAAATATTTAATGATTTTATAGTAGCTGACAACAAAAGCTTAAAAAATGCAAAACGAACGCGCAACGGGGTCCGCCGCTTCGCAGTGTTTCTGACCCGCAGGCACCGGGAAGCGAGGATCGCCGCAGAAGCAGTCCTTTAGCACGAGCTGCTGGAAGCACGAGCGGTAGCAGCCCTGGAAAGGTTGTGTTTAGCGGACTTGGAGTACCTTCCTGGTTTTGGGTATCGCTTCTTAGCTAGGTTCCTAAATTCACGCGTCCACCTCAACCGAGTAGTCATAGTTTTGATAGATATAGTCGGCAGTCTTGCCGTCCGGCACGCAATCTCCATATGGCGCTGGAAGACGTGTCATCTTTCGCTGTAGAACAATTATGTATATAGATCATCAATGAGATTACAAAAGAAAGACAACAAACCAGTCTGAGGCCAAACGACGAGACATATCCAGTAGGCGCCGAGTAGCCAAAGGTGTCCGGAAAGGGGAAGTCGTCCTTGTCGTGGATGGTGAGACGCACGCCAGTCGCCTCCGTCGTTGGCATGTAGTCGGACGCATTGACGTAAACGAGCATGCGAAGGCCGTACATTGGGCCTGCCAAGTTCATGAGCGTGATCAATGTTTAAAATTACATTTTTTTTCTTATTTCCTCGTCCCCAAAGTTGCGCATGCAAACCTGCTCGAATACTCGTCAAATTCACGGTGCGATTGTGGTTAAACGTGAAGCACGACCCGAACACAGGGTCGACGTGCGTCATGAAGTCACTTAAGACAATTGTTATGGATACAATGTGCCAGTATTCGAATGAACTCTTATTGCGTTAGGAAGAACGATATCTTAACCCATACATTTAAAAATAATTAACAAAATAAACAAGCAAAGAACTTGTCAATGTCGCAAGCGAGCCCATTGAACGAGCACTTGTGGATGAGCTCACGCTTCGTGTTCGACAAGTTCTGTCGCTCCTCCATCGAGAGTGTTGCCATCGCGAACATGATGTTCTCCTTCGCCTTTGTCACGATCGCCACTTCGTCGGTCATGCCCTAAGAAGGCAGTCGATAACTGAGGACACCCATCATCAAGAGGGCTAACAGTGAATCCCATGGCCTCGAGGAAGCTCGGATCTTCCGTGGTCGGACCGCCGCGGAGGTACTGCCAGATGTTGATGAAGGGCACCTGGGTGGGTTGTGATATTGTCGCCAATTGATTTTATCCTATTATTGAATGGCTGTCCAACTGAGCACCTTTTCATTGTAGGCGACGCAGAACTGCTGAGCGCAGAGACAAGGAGCGCCGCCACCGCTGGCCGCGGTGGCCGCGACGCCCGGCTCCTCCCTGACGCAGAAGGCGTGGCTGTTGCACGTCGTGCAGTGCGTCCGCTGCCACCGCTCGTCCGGATAGCACGGCCACGCGTCGTGCGTCGAGCGGTCGAAGGCGCAAACGCACGTCTCCTCGATCGACTGTGGCTCTTCCGTCTTGTGCCTTAGCAGTCAATCTTATAGAGTTCAGTAGCTATGGCATTAGCAATCAAAGAAAGATACTTCGTTCTCCTGAAAAGAGCTCTAACCGCTCGCCATCGCACTCCTTCTCGTTCGGATTCGGCGTGGTGTCGGCGCCGACGTCGTACTCGTCGTCGTAGAAGATCTCCTCGTCCTCCATCATCTGCTCCGAGCTGCTCGGCCCACAGCGGCACTTCGAGTAGCCCTTCAGAGTTCACTCTTTTCATTCTTATTCAAATCGTCAAGGTAATCTCTTGTAAGCACATGTATTCATAACCTAGCACACCAATTCAAAGTAGGCATTCGAAGTGCCTTCCGCCCTTCGCTTGAAGCGTTTCTCGCGTTCGACTAAAGGCACAGGAGGCGTATTATATTCGTCTTCCTCAGAGCTGCGCTCTCCCATGACGTCGCTGAAGGCTTTTAGCTGCAAAGAGAAGAAATGCCCTGATGATAGAGCATAATAGAAATTTATTTGTTGCATTTCTTTTTTACGAACAGAATGCTTTTAACATTCTAACAATTATGATTAAAACAAATGCAAGTTCTGCTGACAGTTCGTCGGACGAGGTCAACACTCTTGGCCAGACTGGCTTTGTATGGATTCAGATTGCAGAGAGTAATTGCCGGAAAAGGTGCAGTGTCTGGAAGCATTCGAATAGTGCACATCTGCTTTCATAGGCTTGCACTGTGTCCAATTGTACAATCGACTCACCAAACTTGAGCTGAATATCGACAATCTTCTCGTTCCTGTTGTACTTGTCGAGCACGGACTGTGCATTGTAGTAGAGCATTGTCATGCAGCCAATGAACAGGAGAACCCAGACGGCTCTGAAATCTTTTTAAATATAATTTTATTATTATTTAACTTAGTTCTTATATGATTATTTTTAATCCATAAAAAACTGTTTCCGAACGCGTTTATTTTATTTTTTATATATTCTTCCATTGACCTGTAATATCTATTCGGCGCTTGTCCAATCATCGGAATGCCGTGCGCGGATGTCTTGTAGCAGAACTCCTTGAAGTGCCAGGCCATCCGCTTGTCGTACGGAAGCAGCTTCGGATCGAAGGAGCCAGTGATTATTTCGCACTAAATATCGAAATATAAACATTATAAATTATGCTTATACAGGCAAAGAAGATAGCAAAACCTGTACGCCCGAACTTGTAGAATTGAAGCATTCTCCGTAGCCAAAGTCGCCAAAGTATTCTCGCTCCGTCATGAACTTTGTCTGCTCGGCATTGAGATGCGCGAGTGGATCGCCATAGACCTACAACGATTGCGAGAGACAGCAACGGCCGATTAGGACGGATAACAATTATGAAAGATAGCAACGGCCTACCACTCACTAACAGTTTAGAAAGAGTACGACGCATACCTTTTTCATATAGTCGGAAGACTCGTGGAGGCGCTCCCAGTTTTTCAAATTTTGAATCCATGACATCTTTTATCTGGCGGCTTAAAGCAAGACCGAAAGATATTTTGATAATAAGTCTTTTGAGTATAGAAAAAATAATTCTTTTGAGATAAGATAAGAAATGAAGCTTCCAGTCCATAGACAATTCGACTCGTAAGATCTCTGTCAGCCGAGGGCATTTCGATTGCCAGGAGCATCCTTAGAAATGCATGAAAGTGCGATGCGACCGTCTTATCTCACCATCCCATGCACCATCCTTCCTTCCCCTCCCCATCCCAATAGCTCTCTTTCCTATCCACAATCAGCATTTCCGTGCCCGACGAGATGACTTCATTATTAGATCGTTTATTGTATTTTCCTCAGTCAAATGGATCCATACATATGTATATAATGTTTTACTATTCCAGCACCTTGTGTCGTCAAGGCAATGCGAAGCAAAGAAGAAGTTGAAAGCAACAACAGTCGATGGAACGCGAGATTCCATGTTCTCTTGCACGGCAGGAAGATATGAATATTGCGGCGCGAATCTTTCGTGGGGATAGTTATCATAGCTATGCACAAGGCGGAAAAGGCAGTGAGAGACAAACAAATACAAACTGAACAATGAAGAATGCCCTCAGCAGTTGAACAAAGGAAAAATGACATTGAAGCTCTTTCTTATATTCTGTAATTAACAAATAAAAATTGTCGGCGCTTGGCGCCTCTGTCATTGAGTGAATTTCGACAAGATCTGCTGAGTGGAAGAAATCGGGAGATTTCGAGTGAGGAAACTAATACGTCTGGAAAAATGAAAGGGGAAGAAGAAGAAGACTAACAAGAAGGAGAAGACAAAAAGAAAATATCAGTATCAGAAGAAATACAATAGCAGACGAGGTCATGAGGATGCACAGTAGTAAATTATGCAGAAGTTTAGCTATCTCTAAATGTTACATCGAGAGAGAAAATCGTCCATTATCATCTCATCCGCATAAAGTGCTCGGCAGCCGAGCACGTACTCGAGCACTGACACTTTCGGATGATCTCCACGGTGGAGACACGCCTGAAATAGCTTTTTTTTAATCTTCATAACACATATATAAACATATATGTATACATTCACTATTGAATATAAAATAAAGATTATCCTACGTCGTTCGGTCCTTGCAGTGCATCTTGACACGTCGCCGCTTCGTCTTGGCCGGGCGGCAGCAGTGGCCGACGCCGTCGCCGCAAAAGCCGTGGCAGGACGCGCTCTTGATCTCCTCCACTGAACGGCAGTCACCGTCCACGTGGAACGCACGCGTCTTCTCCTTCACGCATTGGATCTCGCCTGGAACGATGCGACAACGCGCTTATTACAAGTGAAGGAAACGTGGCTGATATATATATATATATATATATATATATATATGTAGAAAATAATTTATTTTTGCCCTATTTTGTTCCGAACGTTTCAGCAGAACGACGCTAAATAAAATGCCTGTTTTCAGCCATCTGAAACGTGCATCGATCTTTTCAGGTTTTCTCTAGAAACGAACGTTGCTGGCATCTTGGCCCCTCGAAGCCGGGATCGCAGCGGCAAATGAAGCCATCGGCCGACGTCACATTCTTTATGCAAACTCCTTCGCCGCACTTCGCTCCGGCGCAGAAGTCGACTACGTCCGTGCAGCCGCGCTGCAAGGAAATTTCATTGATTTATGCCTCCCTTTTCTTTCTTTCTGAGGAGTTTTTTCTTTCACATTAAAATAGAAAAAATATATATTTAGTAGATTAATGTAGGAAGAAAAAGTAGCGGACCATGACTTGGTTCCGATCGATTGCCTTCTCGAGATTCATCGACTGCCGATTGACGAAGACGTCAGAGATGCATCCTACAGTGCCACTCATAAGGTCTCAGGCTTTAAAAGTTGAGAAACACTTTTTCCTCAGAACCTTTAAAACTGTGTCCGTTCCGGAGATGGAAATTGCTCGTCGCATTCTCTGCCTTTTCTATCGGCAGGCCGCCGAGATAGAGGAACTGCTTCGTGCGCACATCAAACTATAAAGGGAAAAATATTATTTATCAGAAAGAATATATGTAATTCACAATTAATTGTGTCCGGGGGAGCATATTTACGACAACAAAGAATGCGAACTACCTTCTTGGAAGCGCCCGAGTTGTCGACAGTCTGCGGAAGCTGCCCGTCTATCGACATGATCAGTCGCTGGCCACGGATGCGCAACTCGATCCGATGGGGCCGGCCGTCGCTCACTGTGGACAATCCATTCATCTCTCTTTCTCTGTCTCTCTCTCTCGCCATAACAGGATACTCTTCTTGCGAACAGAGGCTTCTACATACATTATTTGCAATTAACAACTTGAAAATAATAAGACACTCTTATTATATACAAATTGTTCAATTTCCAGTCTAATACATCACAAGCTCACCAATGGCATAGCTGTACATGTGCGATGCCGGGTAGTTGCCAATGTAGAAGGACACTTTCACTCGACCATCGTAAAGTTCGGCAGAAACATGCTGGTCGTCGCCATAGTATGCCAGGATACCAGTTCTGTAAACGTGTCCCGGGTAGTATAGTGGTTAGTATCCGCGTCTGTCACATGCGAGACCCGGGTTCAATTCCCGGCCCGGGAGAATCTTTTGCATTACATAGCTTTTTTTAAATTGATACCATAAGGACACCACGAACTTGTTTGAAGTCGTTAGTGTGAAGGTGAGGTTGCCGCCATCGGCTGCCCAAGGCTCGAGTGCAATAAACGAACGGGTCTGAGTGAAGCCAACGGCGCGGAGATGGTCGCACTAAAGCAGACTCACGTTGAGATCTTGCTAATTGGAAGCTCTTTAGAAGTGTTCTCTCAACCTTCTCTCCCTGGAATCCAGAGAAACAGCGACATTCGTACTCGACTGTTTCCTCTTGACTGCCTTCGTTGATATGGCACTGACCCTGAAGGGACAAATCAGTCGCTTACAATTAAACCTGCCCCCACTTTCCAGCCCCAGCCCCAGATGCTCAAGTCTTACATGCTCGCAGGAGGCCGCCTCGCATGCAGCCGTGCTCTGGTAGACGGAGTAGCTCATGAGGGCGATCTCGCAGTGCGGACCGGTGAAGCCGACGAGACACTGGCACGAGTATGCGTTGACGCCGTCCTTCAAACACTATTTTATAGGCCCCATTTATTGGCTGATGAGGAGAAATATTGAAGCTAACCAAGCACGTCGCGCCGTTAGCGCACTTATTGCCAACGCAGTCGTCGACGTTCTCCGTGCAGTTCTTGCCGACAAAGCCGTTTGGGCATTTGCATCTAGGGATAAATACTTTGCTCATTGAAATTGCAGAATAAAAGTAATTCAGGTTGGATGGGAAGGGTCTTTAGAAGAAAAGGGTCTTTAGAAGAAAAAAAACGATATATAAAAGGGTCTCTTTAAATTCGCAACCGATATCCATCGGCGCCCACTCGGTCGCACTGCGCGCCGTTCTGGCACGGCGCCAGCCGCTTCGTGCAGTACTCGAGACGCTCCTCACAGTAAAAGCCCGCGAAGCGCTCCGCGCACTCGCAACGGTAGCTGTTGATCTGAACAATGTATTATTGATTGATGCAGCTTTTTGAACTGAAAAAAATAAAAATATAAAAAAAGAAGTAAAGAATAATCATTCGCTGACGAGATCGACGCAGCGGCCGCCGTTCTCGCACTTGTTCTGTATGCAGTCGTCAATATTCTGCTCGCAATGCTCGCCCTTGAATCCTTTCGGACAGATGCACGAGAAGCGACCGGCTTCGATCACCTGCAGAGGAAAACATTTTAAATAAATAAAAAAAAAATTATTGAAAAATTTGAATATTGCAAAAAAATAGCAAAGAAAGAAATTGAAAGCGGAAGAAGGAAACCTTGCACGTCGCGTTATTGAGGCAGGGATGGCCGTAACACGCGTCGATCTCTTTCTCGCAGTGCTCGCCATGGAAGCCGACCGGGCAGTGGCAACGGAAGGCGCGGCCCGTCGTACGCTCGCAGCTCGCGCCTCACAAATAGCCGAGTCAATCAGTATTGCACTTTCAACTGGATTTATCTATTACGGATTGATTTTTTTTGTTGATTAAATATGTTCATTGATACAGTGACCTACCATTCTTGCACGGCAGACTAGCACACGCGTCGCATCTCGCGACCACAGCGTGCGGCCGCTCCGCTTCGCACGTGAACTGCACGTGCTGCGCCGTCAAGAGCAGCTGATTCCTGGAATAAGTCAGTTATTCGGATGTAACTTGGCGGCGGACGATCGGCTCGAGCTGACCTCAGCGACGCAGGCGACTCGCAACGCGCAATCCCCGCTTCGATGAAGCGCGCCTTGATCCAGCGCGAGAACCACTCGAGTTGGCAGTCGCAGTGGAGCGCGTTGCTGCCCAGGGCGCTGAAAGATTTTTTTTTGTATTTATTATACATATATTTTATTTGGTTTAAAAGAAAATATCTATATTTTCTTCATTGTTATTTGGAAATGCACGGGAGACGAGAACGAGTCACAAACATGTGCGTAATGTTCTCCAGATCGCGAAAGGCCGTTTCGGGCAGCGACGCGATGTCGTTGCCGTGCAGCGAAAGGATGCGTAGCGCGCCGAGAGACGCGAAGGCGCGGCTGCCGAGGCACTGCAACTTGTTGTAGGAGAGTATGAGCGTGGAGAGGCGCGCGAGAGCGGCGAAGGCGTCGTCGTCAATCATAACGATCGCGTTGTGCGACAGGTCTCTGCCAACGAGACAACAACTATACGTTTCTTCAAAAGTCATAAGAAAAGATATCTGCATAAATATGTAAATTAAATAAGAAGGACGACCACTTTAGTGCAAGAAAAGTAATCCAATAAGAGTTTTCTTATTTTTAATAGCTTCACCGTTGTTTTTAGGAGAAAGTTAAAGATTGAATTTCGATCGACAGGAACGAACAGCTTCGTTAGCATGGTGAGCTTGGCAAGCTGCTCCTTTGGCACTTGCGTAATTTGATTCGAGTCGAGGAAGAGTTCTGTCGTGTCGATGGGAATTCCTGGAATTTTTTGTAAAATGTTTTAATCAAATGCAAAGTAATTTGAAAAAAAATCAAGCCTGCAGGAAATGAGCGAAGCGCCCGATTCGAGCAGCGCACGACTGAGTCTTGGCAGGTGCAGCCGGACGGGCAGGCGTCGCCCGCCTCGGCGCATTCGTCGATAGCGCCATCTTAATTTTTTTGTAAAATATACTTTTATTTAAATAAAAATATATATGTATATAAATTTGATTATTTTAGAGAAAAACATGATCGCTGGAAAATTTGACTATTTTAGAGAATAACATGATCGCTGGAATTGATATATATGTTTTAATAATAAAAGAGCCAAAATTGCACCAATGCAAACGAGCTCGTGCCCAGGAATGTCGGCAAGCTTTCTTCCTCGCAGATGCTCCGGCTGCCCGCACACCGGTTCGGCCGCCGCCGGCGGATTCGCGTCCGACGGCCGATTCCGCAGCCAGTCCGCGAGTGCACGCATGTTGCAGTAGCAAGGCAGGTCGGATTCTGGCAGCAATCTCAATAGACACGACTGATACATCTTGTACAATAAATGCACATATTTTTTTATCTGTTGAATTAGTTAAGAATATTACACTATATTTAAAGAGAAAAACACAACTAACAATTGAACTGTGTCATTGAGAAAGTGCAGCGATTCCTCAGAAGTGCACATAATCGGATTTAATTTGTATGAGCTACAATGACAGATTAAGAATCTTTTTTTTAGAGAATGCAATTAGAGATCGAGTGGATGAATGCTTACATGACTCTCAAGGTCGCCGATGATCCTTCAAGCATTGCTGTTGATAAATGATGAATCTTATTGTTGTTCAAGTTTCTAAACTATAAAATGAAAGCATCATTTAAAAGAAAATGTCAACGCGAAACAGAAAGTTGACTAAGATGTTTCCACGCACATTTCTAGAAGTGCAGGTAAATTTGCAAACGCCGCCTTCTCCACAGCCGTTATCTCGTTATTCGACAGATCTCTGCAAAAGAAAAATTTTCTTTAGATATGTATTCACATTATTTTAGCAGAACTGCTAAAGAATAAACTTAGAAGGTGAACCATTGAAAACTGTTGTGAACATTTTTCGTAGATTTTTGAGCAGTCCGAGCTCGCCAGAAGCTTTGACGGTGGTCAGCTTGTTGTGGTCGAGACGCAGTTCAGTCGTAAAGAGAGGCAAGTCCTTTGGTAGCTGGCTAAGCCCACGATTGCTTTAAATAGATATTTCGGCATTTCGCTAATTTTATTTGATAGCTTGACAACGTAAGAAGTCAATGTCATTTGCACTATGAATATTTATTTGCTTTCTTCATTTCTTTGCCCCTTTCATCTCTTGTAAACACTGAAGCCAACTGACTTCTTTAGCCCCTTGTTCTCTACATAATGGCAACCGATACACCTATTCTTGTGTGGCCCAACTTTCCGGAATTCTATTACGCGTTAGAATTGTCCCCCAGAGGCACTTCTCGCCTCTTCCGCTTGGTGTATCTTTCTTAAACAAACGCTATTCGTTTGCGAAGTGGCAGACATCAATTAACCTGGAAGGGCCTCCCGTCCAGTTGATAGCCACAGCTGTAGATGTGAGAGGGCATAGAGAAGGCGAGAGAGCAGAGAAAGAGAGCGAAAGAAAAATAGAGAGGAAGATAGAGAGGAAGAGGGGGAGAAAGTGAGAATAGAAAGAAAGATGGCTAAAGCAGCGACAAGGTAAAAGCTAGGAGGAGCAGCCTTCGAGATCCCCCATTCCTTTCCACCCTCTCCCATTCAAAGGAAAAGAATGAAACAGAGAGGGCAGCAAAAAGACGTTGACTTTGTCCTGCTCTGAGTGGCAGCGGAAAAGTGGTGGCGCGGAGGGAATGAAAAGAAGCCGAGGATATTCGAGACGCGACTAATCTATGTAAGACCACGTGATCGCACGAAAATGTGGAATACAATCTACCGAAGCGGCCATTTGCATTTTCTATTTTTATATTCCGCAAAGTGAAATACGCATAAACGAGAAAGATTAAATAAAAATAAAGAAAGAAATGAATAACCTGCAATCGACGCTGGTGCCATGGCAGATGCAATGTTGCGGGCACGCGTGGTCGATGATGCACTCGTCGGCAAGCTGCGTCACGAACACTTCAGAACCTTAAGACGAGTTTTTTTTTTCAATCTGAATATGCGTATGCAAATACATACACAAAAATATAACCATTAAAACCAATTTAGCTAAAGTTAAACTAGCATTCTAATGTTTTTTACTTTCTCGTTATTTTCTGTTCTTTTTCCACATTATGTCCCCGGAATCTAATAAATAACGGGCAGCTCGGCTTGCGTCACGGGCTCGAGTAATTGATGGAACCGGCACCCGGAAGCGATGTTTTCAGTCAGCCGAACCACACCGACTCATCCATCAGCACAACCGAGACCGGGACTACTCTTCAGGGCAGAAGGAAGGTGAGACGGGCAAGGTAGAGAAGATATGAGGCATTCGGACAAATTGGCTCCTTTCACTAATAATATGGTGTCGCAAGGCAAAACAATCGGAGGAGAGTTATTGCGGAAGCATGGACGCACAAGTGTGGTGTTAAATAAGTAAATGGATGAACATATGAGGCAATAAAATGAAAGAAGAAAAAACCAAGAACCTTTACAACGAAACTTGCTGGCGGGCAGCGTGGCGAGTCGGCGGCGCGCCACGCGCTTCGGCGCCTCGCAGCGCGCGCCGCTCGTCTCCACGGCGCGACTCGTCAACAAGTGAGCCAGCCACTCCTGGGCATTCGTCACGAATTTATCAGTTTATTGTTAGATTTGTATATAAATATATTAATTGTAACAGTAGAAGGCAAGTGGCAATCTCTGGCAAAGCAGCCTAACCATGTTGCAGTCGCAGATCAGCGGATTCTTGGCGAGATGCAGCGTTTGGAGGCGGGTGAGCTTGTCAAAGGTGCCATTCGAAATGGACTGAAGCTGGTTGTCGTAGAGAGAGAGGAGGTTGAGATTGACGAGATGGTCAAAGGTGCCGCGGCGGAGGCAGTGCAGCTGATTCGCGTTGAGCAGCAGCAGCTGCAGGTTGGAGAGGCCGAGGAACGCGTCCGGCGACAGCTCGCGCAGCTGATTGCCGTACAGCACTCTGTTATCGGTCACACTTCTTTCCCAAAGATTTTTTGTTTCGTTCGTGAGAATTCACATCTGATGATGTTAATAATATCATTTTGTCGCCACTCATGAAAGATAAATTATCAAGAAAAATTATTAAAAGGCAGGAAAAACTGTAGAAAACTTTAAAAGAAAAATAAAAGAACACACAGCGAGCTGAGTGCTGAGAGTCCCTCGAAGGCACGCGGCGCGATTTCGCTGATTGCATTCTTGCTTAGATCTCTAAAAAAAGAGAGGATAACAACTAAACGTAAAGATTAAGCTCACAATTAAACATTATTTAAAAAAATATATTAAACCACGGGAAGAATAAAGAGTGAAAAAAGTTTCGCGTCGCACAATCGCTTCAGGTTCGGCAGACTGCGAAAGGCGTTCGGCGCAATGTAAGAGATATGGTTGTGCTCGAGACGGCTAAAATACATTAGTCGATGTTCGAAATCATGGAAACTATTGATCGAATTATTAATTGATGACATATTGTGGAGATATCTTCAAAAGGGGCCTAACAGCTCAGTGGTGGAGACGGGCAGATTGGCCGGGACGTGGCTGAGTCCGCGGTCGCGGCAGTCCACGGTCGCCTCGGTGCACATGCACGCGGCAGGGCAGGCGCGTGTCTCGCGGCAGCCGCCCGCCGCGCGCTTCTCGATCCCCGAGCATTTCAGAAGCTACAAGATTGATAATTACGGATTTACTGATCATACATATGTACCTATTTTTATCTAATTGCTTTATATATTAAAAAAATGTAGAATTTTCATATGTAATCTGTGAACACAGCATAATAGATAGCAATGAAAAGATTAAGACGACGACGGCATGAATGGTGATCTACCTGCTCATCGATGCTGTCGAGGGTGCGCGCCTGAAGTGCGGCCGGCCGATGGCAGCGGACGCTGCCGGCCGCCGCGCCCTCCAGCACGTGCTGCAGCCAGCGAAGGCGGCAGTCGCATAGCCATGGATTCTCGCCGAGACGCCTGTTTACACGCAACATTTTCGTTCTTTTCTCCTGCCTTCATTTTTTTTTTACCATAAGTATAACATTTTAATTTTTTTCAAAGAATAACAAACAATTATTGAGATGTGGAAGAAACAAGAAAAAAGGAACAGCCAAGTTCTCTCTAACAACATGCGCAGCGTCGGCAGTACTTCGAACTCCTCGATCGTCGTGAGATTGTTCGCGCTCAGCGTCAGCACCTCCATCGCCGGCCAGCCGCTCAGAATGCGACTTTCGAAACTAAATAAAAAAAGATGATGCAAAGTTAAATTTAAACAAAATTTAAAATTATGCTGATTTTTTTTTCAAATTATTGATTGAATCATTGAAATTGATCCTAGTCCTGACCACGTGAGCATATTGCTATCCGCCTGGAGGTTCCGCAGACTGAGTGGGCCGAGGAGATGCTCCTCGCCGAGGAGGGAGAGAAAGTTGTTGCTGACGTCACTAAACTTGTTCAGGTGACATTTCATCTTAATTATGTACAACCGCAAAAAATATCCTTTTCCTTTTGCTGCCACAAATCATGTGTTGCTTTCCACGGCTTCTTTGTTTTCATTCTCAATTACCCGGCGATAAATGTGATTCCCCAACACACAATGTTCGGCAGCATTCGTAGCCGTTCCACAGGTAACTAGAGCTCGCAAATCAGACTTTGGGACTTATAATTGTGAAATATGATGCCGTCCCGCTCTCTCCGTGAGAGATTCTCATTCGTTCTCTCCCTGATATCTTCCTAACTCCACGAGAGCAACTATGGAAGTATTTGTGGGACAAAAAAAACACAATTGTTCTGTACAATTTGGAATCAGAAGTCCAGATTGGGTTTCTTTCGTTTGCCATTTGCTATTCAAACAGTGCACTCCTCCACAGACAGACAGAGAGACAAACTCGGAAATGGCAGAGGTGGCCGGGCCAAAAATGAGCGTGTTTGGGATTCTCCGATTTCATGCGATATCTCCGCTCACTGGAATCTTCTTCTTTTTCTTCGACCGAAATGCAGATTGCTAGCATCCACCAACTACTCTATTACGACAGTGCGATTTTGGAGAGGCCAGAAATAGGGAAGATACAGAGAGGCAGAGAGAGAGAAAAACAGAGGCAGAGAGAGAGAAAAAGAGAGACACATAGAGAGAGAGAGGAGAGAGAGATGAAAGAAGATAATGGCACACAACTACTATAGTGTCATGGTGTGCAGAGCTCAGCGATAAGTAGGCGGTTTAGTGAGTGGTTTGTAGACCCTTTCCTGGGGGCGCCACTTGCCCTGCCTGGACACTCTCGAAAAAGAGTGAGAGATGAAGAGAGAGAATGAGAGAGATGGAGAGAAAGAGAGTAACAGAAAGAGAGAAGGAAAAGAGTGCCTGGTCTGTTAATCCGCAACGCATTTGTAATGATCGTGTGAACCGGCCAACTGGACATGAGCCCTCACGGACACATGCAGGCAGGCCCATCTCGAGAGCATCGAGCAGCGCCATTTCCTCCATTCATTTTAGCATGTCTTTCCTGATTGCCTAATTTTGCTTGCTTCTTGCTCGCTCTCTCGCTGTTTCTCTCTATCTCTCTCTTTCTCTCTCTTGCACTTCTCTATCTCCTTCTCCATCTCTTCATTGACTCCGAAATGTAGACATCGACAAAGCACAGGGTCACCGTGATGAGGTTCCATGTTGAGAGATTGAGCCGAGTGGCAGGGCTTCTGACAAATTGTGTGATCTGTCAGCGGTTACGAGGTGGAGAGACAGACAAAGAGGGAGAAAGAGAGAGAGAGAGAGAGAGAGAGAGAGAGAGAGAGAGAGAGAGCTGAGAAAACATCCGATGCCTACTATTCTCAACAAGGAGGAAATAGAGTAAGAGGATGGAGAAGATAGGGAAAGAGAGAAGATTGGAAGAGATTGAGAGAGAGAGAGAGACCCGTGCCGTTCCGCCAGCCAGGTTGTTGCTGGCACCTTCATCACAATCTCCCCTCATCATCCGTCGTCATCTCATCATTGGCATCTTCTTGCGTGTCGAGCGAGTTCAAATGTCACACCGGAGTGATGAGAAGCGTAGAGATGTCAGGAGGAAAGGGGGGGTGGAATACCCTCGCATACCCTCAGGGGTCGGGATGATGCCTGGGATGCCCCTCGCCTACCCTCAGGCTCTGTGCAACCAGGCTTTGATGACAAAGAGCCGGGCAGATATATGCCAATGGCAGACCACATTGGCCTGCCTGATGGTTAGCCATCAATCTATCCCATTGTGCACATGCGGTGGAACGCGACATAGCACGTCTGTATTTCTTTGTCTCTCTCTCTCTCTCTCTCTCTCTCTCTCTTTCTCTCCCAGTCTCGCACTGCCCAGTATTTCTACTTCTCTCTCTATCTCTCTCATTCGATCTCTTCATCTTTTCCATCTCATTCACCCACCTCTCCCTAATTTCTACATAATTATGCAAGTAGTTGACATGATGCTGGCGCCCGCCAGGCGGCCAGTCCCCGCGAAACAACGGAACGATCCTGTGCACAGCTTACAACTCTTTCTCCCGTCTTGCGAGCTCTCCCGCCATCCCTTCATCTCTCCTTCACTCTCTCTCTCTCTCTCTTTTTCTCTCTGTCTCTCTCACTCTATCTATGATCACTTTGTCTATTTCTGTAACCTCCGACCCTACAACCCTTTACTGTGTTGGATTTTCCCTCCTTGCCTCTCCATCTCACTCTCTCTCCCTCTGTCTCCCTTCATCTCTCTCACCCTCTCTTCTCTCTCTCCTCTCTCTCTCTCTCTTTTTCTTTCTCTTTCTCTCTCTCTCTCTTTCTCTCTCCCTCACTCCCTCTCTCTCTCACTTCTCCACCGTTTACTGCTGGCGAGCGCATCTTCGAGAATGAATGCGCGCGTACAACTAATTCGTGGCGCAAACAAAAGGACACTACCGACCACCTTGCGGCAAGCGGGCGAGAAGAGACAAGGGAGGGAGCCACTGTGTCAGGGCACGGTTCGGGGGAGATGAGCGAGAGACATTGAAAGGAGAGAGGGGCAGGGAAAGGAGAGAGGGAGGTAGACATAACAAGAGAGAGAGGGAGAGAACTGTATGAGAAAAGGAGACAGAGACGTAGGAATAAAGAAAGTCTACTTCACTTACTCACCTCGTCCGAACTGGGACCCATACGCCCTTGTTCTCTCCCTCCGTTGCCGGCCATGAAATAGCTCTATGGTCTCTCTCTCACTATGTTAATATCTACACGCGTGAGTTGCCTTCAGTCCGCTCCAATTCGCCTCGAACTGATGGGGAGAGAGACAGAGAGAGATATAGAAAGAAAGAGAAAGAGAGAGAAAGAGAAAGAGAGAGAAAGAGAAAGAGAGAGAAGATAGAGATGTCTGAGGGAGTTGCCTAAGAAAACGGCAGAAGAGAATGGGAGAAAGACGGGAGATGAAGAAGATGATGCCGATGAAGAAGAAAACCGATCGGATCCCTTGCGGTCACTTTGCAGGAGACTACCGGGTGTTGACATAGTATTGGGGGCAGGCAGAGTCGTGAGGCTTGACGCCCTTGAGAAGGTCTAAGGAGGAGAGCCTCGGGGGAATTTGCCGGATGGTTGGCGCCTGTTCATGACGCCAGCACCCGGCGCCGTCTCGGGCTATCTTTCTTCGGGAGCTCTACTTTCTCAAGATGCCTCCGGATAACTCGCTCTCTTTCTCTGGGTTCTCATGTTATCTCTCTTCCTCGATCTTTTTTATTTCTTGTATTTTCATTCACCATCCCTCCTATTTCATTCGAGTCACACTGATTAAACAGGCACACGCGAATTGTATCAGAGTCGTGATACGATCATTCCTCCATGCCCCCCCCATTTCTCTGCAAAGGAGAATGGAGGCTTCGAATGCCCGAGATGAAGACAGAGAGGAGGAGCAAGAAGAGGAAGAGCAAAGAGGTACACGGGCCAGATACAAGTAACGGAGGAGGAGGAGAAGAGTCAGGATGTGTGGACAGTGATAAAGATGACAGAGTGATTGCACTGATCAAGAAAGGAAAAGAGAGATTGAGAGAAAGAGAGCAACAAGATGAGAGACAGAGGGAAAGAGACAGCGAAAGAGAGTGGAGCCTAAAGAAGTGAGAGTAAGGAATAGAGAAGAAGAAGAAGGCAGCGGCAGAATGTCAACAAGCGGAAAGCACAACCACCGGTCGCCCGCCAAGTGAGAGAAGCGCGCGAGAGATGTTCTTTCCCCCGGTTAAGCAGAAGGGAATCAGGAGAAAGAGAGAAGTAGAGAAGGAGAGTAGAGAGAGAGAAAGAGAAAGAGAAAGCAGGAAAGAGAGACAGAGGAAGAAAAGAGTGACGAGCTTGAAAAAAAGAAGAAAAGTTCGTTGAACACGGCTGTCAATCACCGGCATAAAAGGGGCACGTATCGAAAGACAAACGAAAGCCGAGCGAGCAAACACTAAAACAAGCTTATTACTCGGAAGTGATTGCGCAGATTAGACAAGACAACTTTATCAAACTAGCCAAAAATCAATATCGATTGTTAAAGCAAAATTTGTAAAAAGAAGAGTAAAAAAAGCCACTGACATCCGATTCAACATGCGATTATTACGAAAGATGTGTGCCGGAAGGTCCCGCAGACGATTTCGATTTAATCTCCTGTAAATGATGAAAGGAAGACATATATACAGCATATGTAATGTAGTATTTCTCATCATTTCTTACTCTCTTTCAGAAATATGTCTGTGCATTAATACTTTGATGTCGTTGCCATGTTCCGAGGCCACATTGCCAATGTCTCTAGGCTTGGAGAGAAATAAAACAAAACACACAATCGCTCCAGCCGCTCCAATTCGTCAAAGGCGCCCTCTTCAATCGTGTGAATCTCGTTCTCCATTAATTGTCTAAAATAGAGCAAAGTAAACGTACGCTTTTCTTTCTCGATAATTTGCTAGTTACTAATTTGTTAATTAATAAAATAAACGTGCTTTTTCAAGTGATTTATGGATGACGTGATGATCTTTTAGCGGCTATCTGAAAGGAGATCAGGGAATTTCGCTCTGCTCTAAACGATTCTGTGCGTGTCCGTTCCCATAGCAAAAGCGTGTTGTTGACGATGAGACAGACTCAGGCTCTCCTCCTTCCACCTCCTCTTCTATTCCAGCCATTGCCTTGAACTTTCCATCTCTCTTCACTCCTCTCATGCTCTGCTTTCCTACTTAAAATTCTTTGGTGTAGGCCTTCTCATTGTCAGAGCAAGAAAAAAACATATCTTATGGCTAACAACGTCTCCTTAGGCCATTTTGCCATCGTGTGAAAAAGCACACTGATAAGAAAGTGATAAGGCATGGAGAGAGAGAGAGAGAGCACTTGGAGCCTGTGGCATGTGGCTCGTAAGAGCAGATAGAGATGGATGGGTACAAGAAGATTAGAGAGAAGACAGACGGAGAGATGGTGAAAGAAGTGAGTGAGAAAGAGAGAGGAAGATAGAAAGCAGCTGCTGAAGCTGGCAAGATAGATCAACTATTGAAGGGAAGCAAGCACATCATCGGTCTTTTTCACCACCGAAGAGCCCGTGTTGTGTGTATGCGACGCTCATGAAGATTAGGCCAGACTTCTCTGTCTCCCTCCCTCTCTTATTTTCATTCTTACTTTTGCACTCTTTATTTATCTTTCCGTATTTTCTCTCTATATTTCTCTGTTTCCATTTTTTCAAGCTCCTCAGCTTGTAATTCAAATCTTATTATGCTAACCATTGAAAAATTGGGATTTTAATAGCTTGTGGTAGATACATATCAATAAGATGGAGATGAAATCTTCTGTCTTTGTTGTATTCATCAAGGACTTCATTTTTTTCATTTCATTTGTGCTGCCTTTTGTGTCCACGGGAGAGAGAAAAAAACAGCACTTTCCGGTAGCAATTTGAAGTTCAACAAACTGAAGCTGAAGCAGGCGCGCAGATGCATCATTTGTTACGCGGAATGGGGAAGCGAAGAATGGAAGGAGAGAAGGTAGAGTTAGAGAGAGAGAGAGACAGAGAGAGAGATGAGAGAGAGAGAGAGTAGGAGATAGATAACAAGACAGCTTCCGATCATGTCCAGTCAGTCCGACAGGGTCTTCTTACTCTTCTTTCTCATCCTCTCTTTTTCTCTATTTTTCGTGCGCTCTCTCTATTAGTGCCTCGGTTTCGCTCTCCCTACCTTCTCCTTCTTGTAATCTTTCTCTCCACCATTCACATTTCCCCAATACATTTCCATCACCAGCGAGCATAAAGAGAAGAGCGAGAAAAGTTGAATACATGCGACGACTGACCAGTGGCAGTCATCACTGCCAGTACAAAAGAAAGAGGAGAGAGAGAGAGAGAAACAGAGAGAGAGAGAGAGAGAGAGAAGCACGGATAGGTCATGGGAGATCAGGAGAAGCAGAGAAGGAAGGAGCAATACAAGGAAGGACACGGCTCCGACACAATGGCCAGTATTCGCATGATGAGAAGCACTTGGTAGCATGAGCAAGGGGGATGACATAATAGCCGTTGTGGATTAGAGAGAGAGAGAGAGAGAAAGAGGACGATTGCAGGAATGAAAAAAAGTGAGACTGACAGAATCTTGAGATGCGGCAGGCCGGCCAAGTCATTCCGGCGCACGATCGTGATTCGGTTCTCTTGGAGATCCCTGAAAGTAGTCAAGATCAAGCAGCTATTTGCACTGCTTTCCATATCTCTCTCTCTGTCTCTCTCTCTCTGTCTCCCTCTCTCGATCTCTTCCTCACTCTAGCACTGTCACTCTCTGTCTTTCTCTCTGTCTCGGTATGTCTCTCCCTCTCAATATTCCACGATTCGGCTCCCACACGCCTCTACATCGATCTTGCGCTGACATGTATAATTCACTACTCAACTGCGGTTTTACATTGTCATTCCTCCTCTTCCCATGATAGGCCAATTATTCCGCAGATAAAACATGAAAGAGATGATAATGTTCGCATTCAGTATTTAATGTAAAAGCGATCAGAATTATAGTCATAATTATGACATTTTGTACTCCTCCAGCCACCTCTGCCAATCTCACAATCTCCAACAATAAGCGTGTTTCTCCACGTTCCTTCATTTCTCTCATTCCCATCACATTGTATGCTTTAAACCTGTGGATCATGACGCTTATTGTTAATCCTCACTGGATCCAGTTCACTTGCATATTTGACCCATCTCGCGCTCTCTGTCTATTCCTCTCTATCTCTCTATCTCTCTCTCTCTCTCTCTCTCTGCCTTTCTCTTTCTTTCTCTCTCGCTTTCTTTCTTTCTCTCTCGCTCTTTCTCTCCTTCCCAGTATCTCAAACATCGGCGGTACGTTGCATGTCACTCCAACCACGAGGCCTCCTTCGCGCATGTATGGAAGTAATCGGTCGGATCATTGTCTGCCTCTCTCCTCCTCCTGCATCTCCCCCTGCGGTCTGGCTCGAAATTTACAAAATGGCAGCTAATAACAGTGACTGCCACAACTCCTGCTCCCTTCTATGCTACAGCCTATTACAGTTTCGAACGATTATTCAACATGGCGGAAGCGAGAGGGGAAACAGGCCAAGGAGTTCGCTGGTTTCGAGGCAAGACAGAGAGGAAGAGATCACTCCCAGAGACGAACCAATTCACAGTTCCTGATGCGCACCCATAGAGATTTCTATATAAAGAAAGAGAGAGTGAGTGAGTGTGAGAGAGTGAGAATACCATTGACAGAAACAAGAATAGGAATGCGAGAGAGGGAACATTAGAGAGGCGCAGAGTGCGAAAGCAAACGATGACTGAGACAGAGTTTGCCTTGCGTGTCCGACCCAATGTATCATCGTAAGATATCTTGGAGAGATATCAGAGGGAGCATCTCCTCCTCTTGTTCTTCTTTCGCTTCGCCTTTCGCTTTTGCTTATAGTAGACCTCCTCCAGCGCCCCTCATACTGCTATCTCTCTCTCTCTCTCTCTCTCTCGCACGCCTGTTAGCTCGTTTAACTTTCTCCCTCACTCTCTCTCATTTATGAGCTCTTATCTTTCTATTCTTTGCCGCGTTCTCCCAGCCTGTCTAAACATCTCGAGAGTTGCGCTTCCTTTGAAAGAGCTCAGAAAGCTTGTGCAGACATAAGGGCGCCCAATGCCAGATCAGTGAGTGTGGTGACACAATTTACAGCTAGCCTCAGGCATCGGTCATTCCACGTTGGCCTTTTCGCACATGGTTGACAGAGAGAGAGAGAGAGAGAGAGAGAGAGAGCGAGAAAGAGAGAGAGAGGGAGAAAGAGAGAGAGAGAGAGAGCGAGAAAGAGAGAGAGAGGGAGAAAGAGAGAGAGAGAGAAAGAGAGAGAGAGAGAGAGAGAGAGAGAGAGAAAGAGAGAGAGAGAGAGAGAGAGAGAGAGAGAAAGAGAGAGAGAGAGAGAGCACACCAGCCCAAATAAATAAACATTGTCTCGAAGGAGAGAGCGACTCAAAGGCAAAAGTTAAAGTGTCATCACCCCCCCCCCCAACCACTCAAATAACACGGACACAAGCCGAGGTAGAGAAAGGCAAGGATGAGAAGCGTGAACGCATGGCAAAGACAGATGGCTGGAAAAGAAGACGAGAAACAGAGGGCAGAATGGCAGGCTGGTATTTGCGTGGAACAAGCAAGCAAAAGATAGAGTCAACCGCTTGAAGTGAGGATGACAGGGTAAAATGATAAGAAGAGGAACTAACAAACGATGAGTGTCGACGGGAATGCCGGTGGGTATCCGCGTGAGACCTTGAGCGATGCAGGAGACCGTTCCGGTTGCGCACGTGCACGCCTCAGGGCAGGCAGAGGAGGGCGGGGGGAGCAGCAGAAGCAGAAGTAGACACAGAAGAAGCATCTTCTGCGCAGCAGACCACCGCCTTCTTCACCACATCTGCGGCTGGCCGCAGAAAGATTGCAGAAATATGATGATTATTGAGGACGAGAGAGAGAGAGGGCGTGAGAAGCAGAGAAACAGAGAGAGAGAGAGAGAGAGAGAGAGAGGGTGAGAGAGTGCGTGCGAACACCTCCTTATTGCCTAGTATCTCTCCGCCTCCACCTCTTTCCTTCCGTATTCCTCCTCTCTGCTGAGAACTGAGGATTGCAGCAGTGGCGGTCTCGGGCCTTCCTCTCTTGCTCCCCCGGTTGCCCCGCCCCCTCCGGGTCCCTCTGACTCTCCGTATCCCCCCCCCCCCCACATCAGACAGCACACCACTCATATTCAGCTATTGCCAGCTGGGATCATCAAGGAGAGTTCAGGAGTTAGCTTTTATTGTATGTTTGTATGTACATAATATGAGGGATGCGTCATTTTCAACAGAAAATGCTTAAAGGAGCACGGTTTTCGAGCGAAAGAGGTGATGTCACTGAGAGGACAAATGAAAAGCAGACTTACATATCTATGTATATCAAAAGCGAACAAATAATAAAGTGAATAAACAATCCATATCTTCATCAGGAGTATCTACAGTACGAATTGGCAGGAGCGCAACGAGAGTTGTGAGTTATGTGCAAGGATAGAGCTATCAGAAGAAGAGACGCTGAGCTGGCGTTGGAGGGGATGAGGGGCCGATGCGAATCCATTTGGGCTGCAAACAATTATTGTTAAGTTACTTATTATGCTCAATAAATTAATCAAAACAATTATTTCGTAAGGTTAAAATTATAATTTTTCTAGCGTAAAAAGTACGAATAATATTAGGATACCATGTGCTGATTCACGGCCTGGAAGAGCCGATCGCCAATTTCGCGCGGATATTTACGGATCACCTGAAAAGGATGTCTTCTATTAAGTGGCGCCGTCGTCTTCTTTCATCGTGCAATAGAGGAGATCAAATGACAGCTATGAGCTTACATATTACGTCTCGGCAAGCTAGTTGTCACTCACTTTCTCCGGGTGGTAGCGACCCCAGCTCGCGATCTTCTTGTACACACGCTCAAGTGCGCTAGGCCTCAACATTTACAGCTTGAAATTTTATTTAAATTTAATCAAAGAGATCCCCGAAAAATATGTGAATAGTCTTTGTGAAAAATGATACAACGTTTACGTTTGAATAGATGATGAAGAAAGATTATTACCTTATGGACGGCGTTTTCTGAATCTCCAGCACAGCTTCGACTAAAACGTCGACGGGAAAGTTGTGAATGATCTCCGGCAGTAACTGGTCCTCCATAAACCTATATGGTTATGAATTGCCTAAATGATATTCAACATTGCTAAGATTAGTTCATATCTGCACGTTAGTAATGAAGTGTTGGTTACAATAAATGAGGCCAAAAAGGAAATTACATTTCGATGTCTCGAAGTATGCTGGGAATCCCGAGCTCTCTTCCGCAAACAATTAGCGCGACAAGGTTGTCTTCTGGAATAAGAAGAAAAAACTATTACTATTAAATTAATAAAAAATACAGCATCGATTTGCTGCTTATATGCTTCGTTTGCTTGATTTCCAGAAGAGACGATTAATTTGTTATTATTAAAATAATGATAAGGAGTGTACCTAATAATAGAATAATCAAAAAGTAATTATAATAAGAATACTAATAATAAGAATTAAATAAAAAAATAAGAGTATTGCATAAGCAGCACACACTCGTAATCTCCCGCCTGCTCGCGTAGTTGTCGTCTGGAAACAAGTAGATCAGTGCCTTCTCGACCTGCTCTCTGCTCACATTCGTCTCGACCTGCGCTTTACTCAGCATCTGCAATGGAATTTAAAATATGTTTGTATTTGTCTTCAAGTCCGACGCCATCAAAATGGGATTTCAGGCTCTCGCAAAAGTTTGACCATTAAAATTTTTGAAAAAAATTGCAATGTTAATTTGTTATATACATATTACCAATTCATAGGAGAGGTCGTTTGTGCGGTATCCTGTTTCCTAGTTAGATTAAAAATTAAGTAAGTATGTATATTTAAAAAAAAACTCCGATAACGGTTGATCGTGCCGTTTCAACAGTAAATCCAAAGGGCGTTGTTACTTTTCTTGACAAGGATATGGCTTACGCATTGGCGCTTGTCGTCGAAGTCGAAGCAGACTGAGTCGAAGATCTGTGACATCTCGCAGAAACTGTACGGATTGACAAAGAGCGGCCGTTGCCCGCTCTCCTCGGCGTCGGCGCCCACGAAGAGAGCGAAGAAGCGAAGGTGGGACGGGTTGTCGAATGCCATCTGAGCTGACTTCTTTACATAGTCTTTCACTTATTTCGGCATTTATAGGCATAATTCGATCCTCAACTGCCAAACTTCCACGCAAATCGTGCTCTTCTTAATGTGGCATATGAACTCGAGTTCAAACACAATGATGCGATTCGTGCTACCATTGACAGGAGAGATAACGAGGAACAAATGAGAAGAAGAAGGGCCAGAGATAAAATAATAGAGTCTATAATGACGAGTGTACCAGGATGGAACGCCTTGAAGCAAATAGATCTACACATTGTAAAGGCCGTATTTAAACTCCAAAACATTCGTTGTGCCGCTCACTAATAATAAGATGAACGTTGGGAAATTGGCGATTTTTAAGTAATGTTGTTTAAAAAGGAAGTTAACCACTTCGCTTGAGCTCAAATTCGAAGTTGGCACTGATTTGCCAGCAGCGGACGCCGCTTAATTGACAGATTCTTGTACGATCAATCACTTTTATCGCGTCGGCGCACAATAAAAACTTAATTAATCGTCTGCTACTAAAAAGCACAAAGAAGCGAAAGGTATCGATAGGGAGTCCCTTTGGGAAGAAAGAAGAACAAAAGTGGAGAACGAACTGTGAATTTGCGACTATATCGGAGCCACTAGAGAACGAACAAAATGCTAAAATCTATTTTGACAGTTGGAAGATAAATGGGGAGGGGGTGATCGGCCACTTAGAAGGCGAAGAGTAACTAAGCGGCGTACGTCAATGGGCAGGCTGGATGGGAAACTGAGAGAAAGAGATGAAGAGATAAGAGGAGAATGGGGAATGATGAAGAGAGAGAAGGAGAGAGGGGAGTGCGCGAGAGAGCGTGATGCGTCTGAAAAGAGATACAGAGAGAGAGAGAGAGAGAGAGAGAGAGAGAGATGGGAATCAAGTTGAGTGCCGCCTACGGGCAAACCATGTGAACCGCTATTCTTTTTCTCTCATTCTCCCCCTTCGCTCTCTTCGCCTTCGCATTCTCTTTCTCTCATGCACCAATAATGACAAAATGCTGCAGTTTTGCCTCTAAAGAACTGTTTAAGTGGCCAAATGCAATTGGTACAGACAAGAGTAACGCAAAAGGTTGCACTAACTGACGGTCAAAACGGGTAGCATGCTCTGAGGAATCTGCAAAATAGACAGAGAGCACAAGCAAAAGAAAGAAAGAGACAGATAGAGAGAGAAAAGAAAAGGAAAATCAGCAGTGAAATAGACAGACATGACGGGACAGGGGGCAGCTGGCGGATGGTGTGAGGGGTTTAGAAAGAGAGGCAGAGAAAGAGGAAGAAATCATATCAATAACAAGAGAGACAAGCGTCCCTTCGCGCATATCAACTGCTCTCATTCTTAGTGCTCTCTCCACCCTTCTCTATATCTCTCTTTCCTACATTACTCTACAAATATTGTGCAGTTCGTGCTCGATACCATTTGTCTCCCAAACACCGAATTCTTAAAAACGACCAGAGCATTCCATAGATTTTGGAGAATTTTATTCTCATAAAATTCATCAGATAGAACGAATGAAGTAAAGTGCCATCCTATATCGCAGAAAGGAAATATTTACAGGGTTGTAAGATCGTTTTGGATTAATTTGCAAATTCAACAAAATCATCATATTGCATAAAATAATGCCAGAAAGAGTTAAAGCATATTATGAGGTAGGAGTCGGCTAGTTGTAAAAGTGACGGTATTTAAAGTTGTCCCAGTGGTACGAGGAGATCATCGGCGGAGCGACCACCGGAGCCAGACGCTCAAGGCTCCCGTTCTTCTTCTGAAATAACTTTTATTTATATTTAGATTATTTAAAAAAAATCCGACCGAGAGTTTTGCATCGAATCCTTGGCCTTCGAGGAGACGAGTAATGTTGATCACGACGCGGCTGCTGAAAGGTTTTTTCTTTTTTTTTTAAGTTTGCTCGCAAAGAGCACTGCTTACGCGCATACAAAAATGAAATATAATTAAGCTATATTACGATAAATAATCAAACCATGATACTCAATAATTAATGTTCCAACCATGGATTGTAGCGTTCGGAAAGTAAGAGCATTTCCAGCGCGAACTTATGCCAGTCCTCGAGCTGAGAAGGCAGCACCTCGTCCTTGAAGAATCTAAGCAATTTATTCTCACAAGTACTTTCGAAGCCGTTCCGTTTACGATGTCAGCTTTCATTGTGTTTTTACGATTTAAAAATACTTGAAATGGATCCTTCAATTAAATCTAGTATTATTTTAAGTTAAAAAACACTTCAGATTTAAGAATGCCACCTTTCAATGTCGCTGAGGACGCAGGGCGTTTGAAACCGGTATGCGAGCATGAGAAGCGTCGGCAGAGTCGATTCTCAAGATAATATTTATTTCACTTTTTCGGTACGTGCTGTTCAGCTATCGAGTTTTCTAACTGATATGAATTCATTGAGTAAACGATTAATTAGTCCGTTGCTACGCTAAAGTCGCGGAAGAACAAGGTCACGTTGATTGCTCTGGAGTAGTGAGAAGAAGAATGAGAAAGGAATCCAAAATCAGCTGACTGTCAAGGACGCGGTCAAAGTGTCGCTTCTCGTTCGGGCAGACGTAGCGGAGGAAGACGGCCAACTCGTCCGAGTAGACGTCCTCAATCTGCGCCCAGCCACGCTGCGCCTGAGAATACAAAGAGAAGGGGGTAAGGAACATTGGGCCAAGGTCGAGGGACAAGAGAGAGAGAGAGAGAGAGAGAGAGAGAGAGAGCAAGGGAGAGAGATTGAGTGTGTGTGTGTGCAAGAACGACAGAGCGCTGGAAACTCTATCTCTGTCTCTCTCATTTTCTGAATAATACAATAAAAGTTCCAAGAATTGCGAAAACAAGTGTATAATAAGCAAAAAGTTGTATGACCTTAATGATGCTAACCTCGAGGAACTGCTCAGAGAAGCAGATGGTGTCAAAATAGGGCGAGAGCTCGGCGAGGAGATAGCGATTGACGAAGAAGGAGACGAACTCGCACGAGTCGGCCGAGTCGTCGCGAGGCACGCGCAACTCGAAGCAGCGCAGCACCGTCCGCGTCGAGAAGTCCATCCCGGACGGAGACTCTCAAGGGGGGCCATCCATTAGGAGGCAATGGCATGGCGAGCATCGTGCGAAAACTTACTCGCAATTTAACAGTAGATCAGGGAGTGGTCTTTAACGACATTACAACGAAGAATTGCGAGTTAACCACAGGAAGACTTCATCGACATTTACTTATCTTTTGCGTCAATGTTTCTGCCTCTTGTTTATTGGCTCTTTCTCTTTACACGCACGCACTCTCTCTATTATTTCTTTCTCTCGCTTCCATCTTCTTATCAGCTCTTGTGGAAACAGCTGACTGATAAGCGAAGCCAGTTGCAGAGGCACTTCGATGCAAACCTTTGCGCGCTGCACAGCTATTGCCGCCAAACTGTTAGCAATTAACAAGAGCAGGTACGAACTATTTCAAGCTCCCTCGCTCTCTCTCTCTCTCTCTCGCCTTTTTCCTATCTACCTCGCTTACTTTCTCTTCCTTTCTCTCTCCCCCCTCTCTCTCTCTCTCGCAAGCAGTACATGTTCACGTGATTTTCTCTAGCACACACGAGAATGAACACAACTCGATGGTTTGAAGCTGCTCGCAAACCCACAGGATATAAAGGAGAATGATTAAAGAGGGAAATGTCGAGATGAAATGACAGTGCGCTATGGAACGGCAGAGCAACTCCTTCGTTTTCCTCATTTGGGAGGCCCCTCTTGTGATCAAAGCGCAGAATGAACGGACAGGATCAAAAGGGATGAGAGGGAAAGCAGACGTACCTGCAATGGCACTCTCCAAGACATTGTGAAAGGGAGAGGAAGAGAGAGAGAGAGAGAGAGAGAGAGAGAGAGAGAGAGAGAGAGAGAGAGAGAGAGAGAGAGAGAGAGGGGGGGGGGAGAGAGAGAGAGAGAGAGAGAGAGAGAGAGAGAGAGGGAGAGAGAGGGAGAGAGAGAGAGAGGGGGGGAAGAGAGAGAGAGAGAGAGAGAGAGAGAGAGATAGCGAAAGGAGAGAAAGAAGCTTGAAGGGAATAAAGAGGAGATAGGATCAGACAATAAGAGCAATTTGTACTTACTAATGTTTTTGTCTACTTCGCCCTGCGCGCCTTTCGCAATTCGTCACAAGTCAACGCACAATGCACAGTCGATTTGAGGCGAATAGTGATCTCGGTAAACGGAGTAAGAATAAGGGAAAAGAAGAACAACAAGAAAATAGGAGTGATTAACTGCTAAATGAGAAGCTAATCAACAATTTTGCTTATTTTGAGAAGTATGAAAGCATGTCATTAAGATGAAAGGATGGTATCGGCAGCCGAATGCCGTTGATAAGTTAGAGAGAGAGAGAAAGGGAGACATGAGAGAGAGGATAGAGCAGGAGAAATGAATGAGAGAGGAGAGAGCAGGAGAGAAAAAGAGCATGAGAAGGGACCGCTGGCATTGCATAAGTTACTTGTAGAAAGTCAAAGAAATTGCGAATCTAGGTAAGCTGAATGCGGACACGAAAGCGAAGAGTCACGGTGATTGTCATGTAGTATGAGATTCTGACTGATCAGGCAAACACCATTGAGCAGATAGAGAGAGAGCGAGAGAGAGACAAAGATAGAATGAGAGAGAAAAGAGAGTCACATAGAGAAAGAGATGGTCAACGAGGGAAAGAGAAAGAGATGGTCAACGAGGTAACGAGAGAGCGACAGAGAGAGAGAGAGAGAGAGAGAGAAGGCAGAGAAGTAAGAATAAGAGGAACTCTTTCATTTACCACACACTTCAATCACTAACGCAACATGGCCGAATAATGGCGAGACTGTCTTTCGCATTCAATTAAGATCGAGTATTGGTGAGAGTAAAGATGGATGGGCAGAGATGAGGAAGAGTGCGAAGGAAAGAGAGACAGACACCGAGAGAGAAGAGATAGAGAGAGAGAAAGGAGAGAGAAAGGAGAGAGAGAGAGAGTGAAAGTTAGATATCTGCCACGCTGGACTCCCTCGTTCTCTCGGCGCGATTGATCTTTGTCACCGGTGGACAACTCGGCACTGTCGAGTTGAAGAAGCCTTCTGGCGAGCAGTACCATCGATTTCCACCAATCACAGTAGCGAGAGAGTTAGCAAGAAAGAGAGACAGACAAGGAATAACATGGAGAAAAATAATGATGAGAGATAATGAGAGTAGAGAACAGATGAGAGAAGGCAAGGCTAGCATAGAAAGTGGAAAGTATGCACCTAACAATTAGTGCCAGGCCAAATCTAATACCCGAGTTATGATAACATCGCTACACTTTAATTTTAATCACCATGCGACCAAATCACCATATCATCTACATATGGTGATGATATTATGACCCTTGTGATATCAAATCACAAGATTACTACAAGAGACATCATGGTTGGCTATCCATTTGCGCATTGCCATTATCGGTAATGAAATCTGGTTAGGTTATACGCACATGTGATAAATTTTTTTTTTAAAAATATTCCCCTTCTGTCAGTATCATCGATTAAACCGTCTCCAAGTCTCTTCGTCTCTTCGGGTGAAGTGCTCAAGTAAGGAAGAGTTCACAGCGTGGAGCCAAGTTAATAATTCGAAGCTTCTCGACATGTTAGGAAAGAGACAGAGAGAAAATGAGAGAGAGAGAGAGTGAGCCAGAGAGATGAGGTAAAGAAAGAAGGAAAATATTATGAGACATAAGAACCTCCAAGATAGCGGAAAAGAGTGAGAAGAAAGAGAGAGAGAGAGAGAGAGAGATACATAGAGACAGAGAGAGAGCTAAGGAAAAAGAGAAGAGGCTGAAAAATCTGTCGGGGGTCAGGAGGCAGTGCGGCAGCATCCGCGAGGAGCAGTACAGGGTGGACGTGGATAACCTAATCAGAGACGCCCCTTGCGCGCACGCTCCCCTCTCTCCCTCTCTCTCTCTCCCTCTCTCTCTCCCTTTCTCTCCCTTTCTCTCTCTCTCTCTCCTGCGACTTACTCAGGCAGTCTCTCAACTCAACCACATCCCTCACATGCCCCAAGGCATTCACGCACAACTTGTTCCCCTTTCCGGCCCCGGCCTTCTCCTTTCCCCTGGGGTGGCACATCAGCCTGCGATTCACACGAAACCGGAGTACCGTACGAGTACAAGGATTTAGATGCCGGAAGTAATTTTTGAGAACATCGATAGCGAAAGTTATCGCTTTTAATATGCAATCGGTGGCCTCGTCTTCGCATATTAAATTCCGCTTTACCAGCTGCGGTGTTCGCAATCAGATTTGAACCGCATATTTACTAATTTTTCGTGCAATGCGACGTTTGGAGTGAATAATCTGCCGCCCTGACGTTCAGCCATCCTTTTTACGGCGACTAATCTCTCTATATGCTTACCCTTCTCTTTCTCTCTCTCTCTCTCTCTCTCTCTTTCGTTGCGTCTGCCTCGAATGAACATCTTGCGATAAAGTAAGCATATTTGCACGCCAAAGCGGGCGGAGAGTGGAGAAGACACGATTCTGAGGGTGGTGCGCGAAGGCCACCAAGCAACTGCTGGTGCGCAACGAGCGGCTTTCTCTCTCTCTCTCTCTCTCTCTCTCTCTCTCTCGCTCTCTCTCTCACACACACACTCGTTCTTCTTCCCTCGCTTAATTTTCTCTAGCTCTTTCTCTGCCTCCATTTCTCCCTCTCACTCCTTCTCTCTCCTTCTTGCCTCTTTTTAGACGGAGAGAGATAAAGAGTGTCTGAAGAAGAGTGGGCACTGCTTGCTGTGCTATATTGCTTCTCCCTTGGCATCTCTCCTCCTCTCCGGCTGCTTTTGCATCCCTCTCCACGGCAAATGCCGAGTGCGGGACCACGCTTCTCCTCCTCCCTCCGCCCAAAATCGCCGACGTCCCCCCCCCCCGCCTCTTCATTCTTTACGACTTTAAAGATCAATGTCTTCGTATTGTCCAGGGAGAAGCAGAGAAGAAAACAGCTTGAAAAGTGCGAACGCTATTTTCATTGTTTTCTGTTACGTCACTACTTTATGCAAACTAACCAGTCCATCAATCTTTTCATCGCGATTTTGTTATTTCTGTCGTATACTAAGAAGACGTTCTAGTTTAGTGTCTTTTAATATGCATGCATAACAGCTATTTCCTTTGAAAGTTTTCCCCTTTTTTAACTGTAAAACGAGAGTTGATTGGGAGTTATGTGACCGGATGTTTGGAACTTCTTGAAGAATCCGAGGAATTGAGAGAGGTAAGAGAAGAAGCCGACGAAGGAGGAGGGGGAGCGAGAGCCAGCACGCCGGAAGCCCATTGCCGTGCTGCGCAGATTGAAGAAGAAAGAGAGGTGCTGCCTCGAGGCGGGCCGGCCTTCCGCGTCAGAAGGGGGGAAACGAGGAGAAGAAAGAGGAGAAGAAGAAAGAAGGCAGGAGAAGCAGGCGTCAGCCATGAAATGATCAGAATGCGCCGCTGCAGCGGTTTCTTTCTTTTTTTCTATTCTAATTTCTAATTGAACATTTTGCATATTATGTTTTTTTTGTTATTCAGGCAAAATTTGGAAATATGGAAATATATATTTTGTTCGCTCTAATAAATATAGATTTAAAAAAGAAAGTAATATAAATTACAGGGAGCATGCAAAGGTCGCTGTTGACTCTCCTCACAATGTACCTGGCGGAGAGATGCGCCAGCCACTACATCTCCGGCTCCGACAGCTACCCGATGACCCGGACGCGATGCGCCAACGACACCGAGATCATCGACCACATCCTCTTCGAGACCACCATGGTAGACGCCTTGAGTGCATGCCTTCTCCACCAGCCACTCCCGAGCACTCTCCTGTAATCTAGTCGCTTGAGGTGTACAACAAGCACCGCCTGCCAGCGACGCCCGTCCACGTGCGCATCGAAGTCTGGGTCCAGGAGGTCACTTCGGTTTCCGAACTCACGCAAGACTTTGAGATTGGTTAGGAGAGTCTAGCACTTTTACCTCCTTCGCATGCAATAATGGCGGCTCTGTTCCTTGTTCGTGCTCCCCGACACCGCCTGCAATTAAGGCTCTCAAAAATGTCGCCTTGCACGCGTCTCTCGTTGAAAACAACAGTGGGGAGGGGGGTGTGCAGAGAGGAGGAGTTTGCGCATGCGCAAAAGATGACACTCTGCTCGGAAAAAGACGAAGAAGAAGCTGCATCCATCTTTTCTCACTGCTTTCCAACTCCTCCACCATGTCCTGCCTCGGCTTTTCACCTCATGCTAATCATTACCCTATAGAACCGCATTCACAATTGCCGCGCTAGTTCAAATGCTTAGGCGAACAATTCAGCGTGGCATACCCCCCCCCCCCTCCCTTCCATAAAACCGAAGCCTCTTCCTCTTCTTCGGTTTCTCCGAATCTTAGAGCAAACCCAGATATCGTATTTCGCATCGGCCGAAATGTCACAGCAGAAGCAGCAGAAATTTGCCCGCGAAGTCCACGACAAATCCCACGAGAATTATCGAGATAGAATTATTGATTCACCTTTGAGAGACAACAGAAACGATTTACTCGGCACGAAAGAAGTCGGCGTTCGTTTGATGTCTGGGACAAAAGAATTTGAAACTTCTTTTTTTTGTCTTTGACCAAAACGTTGAATGGCATCGTATGCATAATGGAACAAGCTTGTCTTGCGGCTGAATTAGCAATGTGGAAAAGCTCTCATTCTTGTTGGATGGTATGGGGAAAAAGATCACATACAATTTGTTATTTAAAGAAACGAGATTATGTTTGTCCAGTATACTGCAATAGCCTTGATTAAAATGAATTCCACTTGTTTGTAGATGTCTACGTGAACGAGTACTGGACGGATCCGGGCCTCGCGTACTGGGAGCTGAATCCGTGCCAGGCCAACATCTCCTTCGACTCGACGATGCTCCAGAACATCTGGACACCGAACACTTGCTTCATCAACTCGAAGAAGGCTGTCATTCATAGCTCGCCATTCCGCAACGTCTTCTTGATGATCTTTCCGAACGGTCGGTGCAGAACTTTTCTTTCATTTTCTCCACCCATCTCTCTTATAGAATTCACGAGCAAAGTACACCGGAATGTGCCTTTTTCATGCCCCCTCGTCATTCAATAGCTCTTTCTCTTGTTCGCTTACCTTTAGACGACGGGCGGGACTTTCATGAAAGGTGTAAGGTAAATGGAATGTAGCTCCGTGAGAGGACCCTCAAACTTTCCAACAAAAGAGAACGACACTATCGATTTTTTAAATAAGAAAAAAGGTGATGGTTATCTCTTTGTCAGGTTCAATTTGGTCGAACTGGCGAATAAAGAGCACCGGGCCGTGCACGATGGATCTCAGCAAGTTTCCCATGGACTCCATCGAATGCATGCTTACGCTGGAGTCTTTCAACTATAACAGACACGAAGTAAAAAAGAGAAGAAGAGGAATATTTATTATCTTGGATTTTTTATCAGTACAAAGACGTTAGACTTTTCCAGGTCAATATGGTCTGGAACGAAGTTCCCATTATTCAGTTTAAAGATATCGAATTGCCCGACTTTTCCATGGTAAACTATTCCATATCGACGAATGAAACGGTAAGCGAATCATCATTTGAGCACAATACTCATTACTTGGCAAATCTTTATATCGCTTGGAGATTACAATCTACCTAGACATTTGTAGTGGTATGCCGCCGGATACTGGGACGAATTGACTGTTACATTCTTCTTTCGACGCCGCTACGGGTGGTACTTGTTGCAAGGTACTCATAGATGCCTTACTATTTTTCTTTGTTGTTCAATCTCCTTGCGAACTTTGTTAAACGCAGAACACCAACATATGTACGAAACGAGTGTGGTACATAAGGGAATAATTTGTAAAATCATTTGAGTAATTGCTATAAAATATATACATAAAATATAATATATACAGTTTAAACTGCTTATTCAAAGGCTTCATCCCTACATACATGACGATCTTCATTTCGTGGATCCCCTTCTACCTCGGCCCGCGAGCCATCCCTGCACGAACCATGATAGGCGTGAACGCGCTGCTGGCCATGACCTTCCAGTTCGGCAACATCATGCGCAATCTGCCGAGGGTCTCGTACGTCAAGGCAATCGACGTCTGGATGCTGAGGTCTCTCTTTCTTTCTCTCGAAGATCTTTCTCAATGTCTATTTTAATGAACAAATAATTTAAGTACATAAAAAGAAACTTTCCTTTCCTTGCCAGCGGAATTTCGTTTGTATTCGCATCCCTGGTCGAGTTGGCTATCATTGGCTACGTGACACGGGACGAGGGCCGGCCGTCCCTCTCGGCAGCCTCTGGCCGCAAGTGGCGACTCAGCAAGGCTATTTCACTTTCTTTCAAGCTCAACTCTTTCACATATGCGTGTACACATATGTTCAAGAACCAAACTTTTACTCTTTCTTTCTTTTCAGTCTTCAACAACTCTTCTAGTCAACAAGTCTACAACTCTTTCTTTTCAGTCTTCAACAAATAGTACGGATAAGATAATCAATAGAAAGAATCATAACATCAACTGTTGCGAGAGAATCGACTTTTATGCGAGGCTACTCTTTCCAGGTAACATATATATTTTCCTCCGTGGTACTTGAGAGAGACTCTGTCAAATCCGGTATTGTTCCAGCGGTCTACACAATATACAACTTGATCTACTGGCTGGTCTACATGAAGAGTGCGCTCGAGCAGGCGCAGATGTAATGGAACATGTTGCTTTCTTCTTCTTATTCATTTCATCCTCTCCCTCCACTGACATATCGTCCGACTTTCTGACATATTAACGAGATGTTCTCACTATCGTGATCTTGCATGAACAAAAATGTTTTGTTTTTTTTATATTATATATGTTTTTTTTTTTTTGTTGCTTTTCCTTCTCTCCGTTATTAAGGACTTTTTTTTTACGAAGTGTGAACAGAAAGGTTGAACACTGGCTTCTGCTGCAGTCAAGCATATCGTATGCCCTATACTGATTCTATTAAATCAGGCTCGTCATGTAATAAGCACGTTTCCTTTGAAAAAAGGATGGGAGACAACCTTCACAATCAGAATATATGGAATTAGACAGACGCCGCCGAGTGGCCTTCAGAACAATACTGATGATTATCTCATGTTGCAATTTATTTGTTCCATGACGCGTATCGTACAATGTCAAGTGATTGAGAGAAGTAAATGTATCTCTTGGTATAGATAACGTGTTCGCAATAAAGCTTCTAAGCAAGTCAGCAACTTTTACCAATGAGAATATTTTTGTACCTAATGTGATCACAGATCCAAGAGAATTTGCGTGGACCCATAAACTTTCTTAAGGTTGACAAAACGCTCGTAAAATGGGTTATCAAATAAAAAAAAGTCCGCCCGTCACAACTCCAAAACCCACAGGATATTCAAATATTTGTGCGTAAAGTACAGTCGGAACGAAATATTGTCATGTGTGGCATAACATTCACATGGATGTTGCTAACGATTCTTTCGATGGATGTCTTTGGGTGTTAGCTTTTTAACCTATAATCTCCGGTTTTTTGGCAGCCGAAAGCGTCGAACGCATTTCCGTGCGATGGGCCCCTCGGTTTCCGCTATGAAATCCCACGTCGAGTCACGCGAGCGGCAGAAGGGACGCGCTTCTTCCAATGCAAACGCGGAATGGGACGCGTTCACTCGTAGCGTCCGTGACCTCAACAACAGGTAGGTCAATCTCTTTACTTGAAGGTATTTCCTGAAAATAGCAACTTGAGACATTTCTGTCCTTTCTTATGTGAACTGTGCTTCTTCCTTTCCTCAATGACTTACCGTAATCTTTTCATGTGTCGCAACTACCGTACCGAGAAGAATGAGTACTTCTGCTTCGCGCTTAAGAAGGGCAGCATCGTGCCCGAGCGTTGGAAGGAGACGGCGCAGATCTGCTGCTTATATGTTAGATGGCTCTTTCTTCGTCTCCCTCTTTTCCTACTGTTCCCTCTTTCAAAAGTGACATCTAAACCGATGGAAAGTTCTTCTAAGGTGCAAGGCGATTCACTCGAGAACAATGACGATAAGAACTCGGTGATGGTGTCGAATTCGCAAGCGTATCGCCTTGTGAAGACCCTGACTTATCGCGACTTCTGCAACGTCTGCCATACGTTCAGCGCGGCGCCAGTCAGAGTAAATTACTTTTTATTTTTATTTTAGAACATTCTTCAAGAATCTTTTTTTCTTTCCGACTCGTAGGATTCCTAAGATCCATATTATTTCTATGTGTTTCTAATGTTTTGTAGTGATGATATCGAGGTTCGCTCCTTCAGGAGCATCCAATGCTGCCGCACAACCCTGCCGCAGCTGCTCAGCTAATGCCTGACGGCGTCGCTCCTTCTTCAGCCTCCGCCGCCGCTGCGCTCTTCAATGCATCGTATGCTTCTCCTCGTCTTCCAGTTTCATTATCCGCGTCAATACGTTCTCCTTGACAAACATTGACTGAAAAGAACAACAATACCATGTCTTTGAAAAGTTGTATTAGTTTAAATATCCGCATCGATTCGTTGTAAATAGCAGCTTGAAATGAAGACCTTATCCAGGATGACGGAAGAGGGCAAGTGCTGCGTGTGCTTCGACCGGCCGACCGATCTTCTGCTGCCCTGTCTGCACTCCTTCTGCACCGTCTGCGTCGTCCAGTGGAAGGAGTATCGCCCGACGTTAGAACTTCTTCCTCTCCTCTTCGAATTTTAGGCAGATCTTACTGACTCAAATTACATGGGAAAACTTGAAATGACATGAAAGCCGTTACCGCCAACAACCCCCCCCCCCTCTCCAGATTCATGTGTCCAGTGTGCAAGGCCGTAGTTCATCGCCCGTTTCTCGACAGCTGGGAGGTGGCCGAAGTGCCCGACGACGACGAGATCCTCGACTACTTCAGGCGACTCGCGCCTCTACCGCCGGATGAGGAGGATGAAGCCGGATCAGTTGCTTCGGCAAGCACGACTGCAAGCTAGCCGGGAGAAACAATCACGGTTTCGGCTGACTCTGCCGCTTTTATCCTGTCTTCCTGTCTTTATTTTCTTTGTGTTGTTACTGTCAGATCACTCTAGTATCTAAAACGACATCCTTTGCGTCGACTGCCTCATGATAACCATTTGTGCTTGATCGGAGAACATGTTTGACTCGTTGGTTATCCCTAATTTGCATACAAATATGTAAATATTCATGTACATTCATATGCATTTGCACATGCATTATCTTGTACGGGCTTGCTTTCTTGTATTATGCGGTCTTTTCCTTTCTACGTCAGAAGAATTGCCATCTAGATTCCTTGAACTGCCTATTGGTTAGATAATTATATATTTTGTTCGCGTGAAGGTACTCATTTTTCCCGGTAGCTGACTATTCAATGTCAATAGTTATTGTTTTTGTCTTCCATGGAATTAATGGCGTGAGAATAACGTTGTTTTTTGCACGTCCTCCATTCTTCTGTTTTTTTAAAAATAGTTTGTCAGCCGAAAAGTGATTCAAGAGTACTTTGGAGCAGTTCGAGGATTGTTTCCTAACATGTTTGTGGATTCAACACGTCACATTCGTTAGAGAACTTTTTTTTCGTCTGAGACGCCTATTGTTTATGTGTTCCTTTGGTACTTGGTGCTGACAATGAGTGATTGTGAAGAATGATGCAGATACATATGTATGTACATACACTTGTGGATGGCAGTCATCGTAAGCAGATAATCATGGCTGGAGAGGGCAATGCAAGCGGGCAAGCTGGTGACAGGGAGTTTATGCGTGCACAGAGAGTAGCACGAAACCGTGATTTGTTTCTGATAAGCTGCAATACGTTTGAACGAACAATTGTTTATACCGTATCCTAACAGCTTGTTATTTTAGCAACATACAGACAAATAATTCCGTTTAATAGTAGACAATGAGCCACGAATATACTAGTCTAAACGCGCCGTGACTTATATTTTCGTGAATCGGGCTAGGAGAATTAGCATATTATAAACAATTCTGAAAATGCATGTGGCGACCTGGCGTTCAGATAACGAAAAGTTGTTGACTCTCTTTATCTTTCTCTCTCTCTTCCTTTTGGAAATTCGATGCCGAGTAGGCAATCGTTACGGCGTGTGCTCAATAACTGAAATATACTACCCACCTTCTTTCTTTTTTAGAGATGACAGTTGTTTTCACCATAGCATCTCATGCTTGTAGGCTTGCTTGAGCATACCGAGAGTTCTCGAGCATCTTCAACACATTGAGTATAGCAGCGCCAAAGGTTGTGCATTCCTTAATTTGATTAGTTTTCTTGCTGTCTTAGATTCAGTGTAGAACTTTCATACACTGAATCTTGGGCCAAAAGAAGGAAGAGAATACCTTGTGTGAAAAACGCGAGGCTATAATTGCCGTAATGGTCACATTAGCAACGCGTATTTCGGACTCGAATGCCCGTTCTGTCGAGTTGTGATGTCCTCAAATGGTCGAGATCGAGCCAACTTCGCCATGAGCCAACTCGTCCCGTCACTCCTCAACGAACTAGAAACGGCCGCTTTGAACAAGAGAAGAGAAACAAAAACTCGAGCCCCACTCGATATGACATTTCTCTGCGAACAACAACAGGAACTGCCGGACTGCCTATTATTCCTCACCACTTTCCCGCCGGTTGGCCCAAAGTCAATCCCGTTCATTGACCCAAACGACTTGTCGTTGCGATGAAGGAAGCGAAGGCCAGACAAGGATAGTCAAAAGCTTATGCATATGTATGTACATACATACATACACACCGCTTACAATTAGCATTATACCATTGCCATCTTTCGGCTGTAACCTTTTGCTGTAGAATGAGCTCTGTTCTCTGGTATTTTCCGAGTATCAAAATTTGTAACGAATCACTAATTATAATGTTTTTGTATTTGTGTGTTCATCTACTTCATTGGCCCTGCTCATTTGTGTCCAACCGCTATTGAGATTAGAATAGATGAAATGGTGCCGTATTCCTGTTAGAACAATTTTACTGTCGTAAAATAATATAGATTCACCTCAGTCTATGCTTCAGTAATTTTCCGCCGCTTGAGCGATATGTAGTTGGTATAGTTGAGGAACGGTTGTTTTCCGCCGGTTCCTCTTAGAAGAATAGTTTTCGTGCTCGCTCACCACCTCTCATTTTCTTATGTTCAGCTGTTTCTTTCACGACCCATTTTCTCTTTCACTTTCTCTCTCTCACTCTCACTCTCTCGCTATCTCGCGAAAATTAGACCTATGCAGGAAACAGCCTCCTAGATCGCTAGATTCTCACTTGGGAGAGAAAGAGAGAAGCTTCTCCGTCCTACTTCTCGACGATAACCGATTCATTTCGTCGTTTTCAGTAGTGCGTTTCCCTCCTTGACATTGCGAGGCTGATGAATAAACCAGCTCGGCTGCAACAAGCCCGTGTCTGCCTTCTTATCCTCGTTCAGCTTCCGTCAATCGCCATTTCGCAATCTGATGTCGACCTCTCTCTATCTTTTCTCTCTCTCTCTCTCTCTCTCTGTCCCTCTCTCGCTCTTTCTATCTCTTTTTCTATTTCTTTCGCTTTCTTTCTTTCTCTCGCTTTCTCAGTCGTGCGTACGCATCCTCCGGAACCACTTTGGAGCGGCAACAATGGCGGACCGACCGGGAATCAATGGACGATGATCGCTGCTTCATTAACATCAATCACTTACTATTTCTGGCAGTTCCGGAGTATTCAAAAAAGGGAGCGGGAACATATTCCTATGTTATACAGATTTGGGGAAATAAAAATGAATAAAACACGGAAAACGCCCCAAATGGATGCAAATGAATGTAGTAAATAAACTGGAGTCATAGCATGGGGGCAGCTGAGGAAGGATGAGGAAGGACATGGATCATGACAACGTTGTTTGTGTCGGTATGATGTGCGTAGGAACACATTACTAAAAGGAATTGATATGCTGACCAGAGAGCGATTGCCGTCATCGAGGAAGTATTTCTTTTTTCTTTCCTTTCCTGTGCACCTAATTGTGAGTGGGTGCAAGTCAATGCTTGCTATTATTGTTTGCAAATCTGTTGATTGTCGGAAATGATGGCAATGATTAGAGGAGATCTGTTGACGGGCAATGACTCCGCCTACGTTCAGAAGGCGTCGTTGTGCGCGTCTCCGGGAGGGACATATGTATGTACGCACGTACATTGAAGCGGAGAAGGGGCAATCCCCTACAATTCTTTCTGTCTCTTTCTCTTTCTTTCTCTCTCTCTGTCTCTCTCTCCCTCTCTCTCTCTCTCTCTCTTGCTCTCCATCCTCATCAGCGCCTCTCCTTACTTGCTTCCTGCATTTTATTCCCACACACTTCCGTCGAGTCCACCGGCTGTGAACAGGCCCGTCCATATATATGTGTGTGCATGCAATGTAATGCCCCAATTCGCATTCCGCACTTTCTTCTTCTTCTCCGATGAGCTCAGGTGTACATTTTGTGTCCACCGAATCCGCCTTCCTGCCCCAGAAGCACAATAAGAATTTCTCTTCAGTTTCCAATGACTTGCGCATTCATTCCTAATCTCATGATCAAACTACTTTCTATTCATGGAACTTGAACGCATTAAATTCCGCAATTTGCCGTCATAAATGTTTTAAATTCGTTTTCCTTGCTCCATTTGTTGTCTACACTGCTCGTAAAAAGGCACTCCTTTACGCGGACGCCACTCTGTAGCTTCTCCTCGTCGGCTTCCTTCCTCACCAGCCGGCCAACTGGCGTCAGGGTTTGAGGATTCAATGGAAAGGAAAGAGGACTCGGTTGTGAAAGGCCTCAGAGAGAGAGGGAGAGAGAAGAGAGCTGATGGTGAGGAGAAAGAGAGAGTGAGAAAGTGACAATGGCGTGGCCGAATTGCCGGCCAAGTTGCCGTCCTTCCGGCCGCTTCATTGACGGCTGTTTCACGGCCCCGTCATGACTGGCGGCGGGCCGGGTGTGGGCCGGAAGGGGGTCGGCGAGGGCCGCAAGATCATTGGCACGGCTCCTATTCTAATTCTCCCTCTCCCTCCTTCTCCCTGCAAAAAACAAGAATGATGTGGCCCGAACCCGGGCGGGATCCAAAAAAGACGTTTGAAGCGGCGGTCGGTCCCGAGTATAAAAGTTCCTGACGCCCTCTTTCTCAATCCGCTTCAATCTCTCTATCTCACTTTCTTCCGCTCCTTTTCCCTTTTTCCTCCATTGCTGGAAAAGAACACTGCGAGTGAGAAAGACACCCCAAGCAGTAAGTAGACGACAACCCGCCCGACCTGCTTCAAAAATTCATTATTGGCTGATGTCTGGAAACTCTGTGCGACGAACTCGTTAAAGGTCAAAACACGCGCGTTCCGTGATCTTTTTGATCTTTCGTTTAATTAAATCTGTTCTTCTCACTTCTCTTATCATTTCCAATATCTAGTATTCATGCCAACGCAGTGTTATAGTATTCGATGCTATTTATACCAAAATAGTGGCGCTGACTATGTTGAGATTGAATTAGCTGCGCATCTGTTGGTCAATGCGTAGAGATGCTTATGCATTCTGAGGGAACGAAAACAGGATTGCACTTCCGGTGGCATCATTCCCCCTCCCCATCTGACCCAGGAATAGTCTTTTAGTCATTCCAACCCCGTGGATGCTGAATCAAGAGGCCGTTGCCGTCTAGTTGATAACGAGCGAACGTCAGAGTTCCATGCCATAGCCACTTCTCCATTCTGACACGCCTCTCTGATGGATTCTTACGGGTGGATAAGTGATGGAGAAAGGACGGAAGGGGGCGGAGTGAGATAGAAAGAGGGTGGTTGAGAACAGCCCGTCTTGGGCGGGACTTCCTTCTCACCCTCCTCCTCCTCTAAGAATACAACAGACCCCATCACAGAACCCCTTCTGATCATCAATTGAAGATCTTTCTACCTCATTCATTCCTTCCCTAAATTGCGCACAATTTCTTGGGCGTTTCACGCAGGCCGTTGCTTAAGTTTTTTGAAATATTTAAGTATTTACAAGTTGCAATCTGAATTATTCTAAAGCAACGAATCTATAGTACTGCTGTATAATGGCGATTGGAATCATTTCGTGAAATATCTCGAAAATCACTTTTTGCCGCCGTCGTAAGCCAGTATAAATAAAGATAAGGTATTGAAGTATCTCGCCACAGGTACCCAACGGCATCGTCCGTGTTAAAGAGGAAGAAGAAGAGGAAAGTAAGAGTGATGACGTCATCCCAGTCCTCCGTTGCTGTCGCCTTCTGTCTGGCTGCGCTCGCTGCAGTCGTCGCGCACTCAATCGGTTAGATTCAGTTAATTTTTTTTTTGCTACCTGAAAGGGCGTGCAGAAACTCGCACAAAGTGCTGTAGAACTTGCAGTACAAACGTTCCTCGTTGTCTTAATGTGCCTGAAATAGCGTGTAAATACACATCCGCCTCAGTTAGAACGTTGGGAAGAATAATTGCAAAAAAGCATAATAAATGCGATGAAAAGAATACGTCTTTGAATTTCAACAGAGGGATTCAATAAACCGTAAATTAAATTGACGTCCTTTAGCAAACTTATAAATGTATGAAATGATATCATCAGTCTCCGACGCCTTTCAGATCTGCCACAAAGGAACAGCCTACTCAGTGACCTTTCTAAAGCATTATTCCATTCTGAGATGCCACACTCGTTGCTGCCACATACCACGCAATACGCTTTATATCTATTTAAAAAAACGCTCTCATTCGGGATGATATCTAAATTTAAGCAAAGTATTTGCTATACGAGTGGTCATCAGCTGGTTTCGTTTGCAAAATGTTAGTCGATAGCACGTGCTTTGCGAAAATGTTGTCGACATGTGGAAAAAGAGAGGGAGAGAAGAGAGAGAGTATGCCTAAAGATCATGGAAAATAAAAATACAAATAGGACTTGGCAAATGCGTGCTAATTCCCTGCAGACTGATGTCATAAGCTGCTAATGATGAGTCTACTATAGATGTTCTGGAATTATCTCGTAGAATGATTTTAGAGGCCACGAGTTTGATGCTCTCTTGGAAGAGAAATATCGAGCATTCTCCATAAAAGAGCGAGCACCAGAAATGCTTGAACCGCTCGCAACCGATTCGAGCTTTAATGGAAGAAGACATCTGACGCTTTTGCGATTAGAGTGTGACCACCGGCAAAAAGAACACAGCTTATATTTCCTCTCGCTAAGTTTTGCTAAAGATCACTGGAGTGCTGACCAACCTGCACAAATGTACATACACACTGAGACATTGCTTATCTTTAGCTAATCCGCATATCCTGCCTCAATAGAGTGTTCCATCTCTCTCCCTCTTTCTCTTTCTCTCTCTCTCTCTCTCTACTTTCAGAGATTCCTCTCCACCGAATCGCGCGAGCTCCCCACTCGCACACTGCGCTGCTCGTGCCCTTCCCTCGTGTCGGCAAGCGGGCCGGTTATGCAAGGTGTGATGAAGAAAAAAAATAAAGCGATTAAAAATATCTACACCTCGAAAGGTCTCGGCTTTCCAGGCTCATTTGTGGGAGGATGTCTGATAAGGAAACATAGTCTTTTATTTAGATTTAGTGTTCTCGCTGTTATACGAGAAAAATCTAAATCTGTACTAATAAATACAGATACTTCAAGAAAATAAATTTTGTTGAAGTATTAATGTTTTGCCTTTAGCTCGGAAGAGTCAGCAATGCCGATTGACGTTGCGCGGCGGTTCACTTCAAACCAAGACGTGGACGAGGTGGGAGAGGGCGCGGGAGAGGGCGCTGGAGGGGGCACGGCGGCCCCGCTTGAGGAGAGCGAGACGTGGAAGGAGCGCTCGAAGCGACTCGTGTTCGCGCGCGTCGGCAAGCGATACATGTACGCCGCGCGTGTCGGCAAGTAATTAACATCCTCTCAAGACATCAATATCAAAGAACAAAGGGCAGTCGATAAAAAGATCAACAACTCCACACGTTCCCTCTCTCTCACTCACTCTGATCCCTCTCCTTGTTCCTCTCCTTTTGTTCATGCAAACACCCAATACAATAGAGAAGGAAAAGTTAACTGTCCACTCTAGTTAACTGTTTGCGCGTTTAGAACATGAGGTCCCTCTAGCAAGGTATATCTATTAGCCTGTCATTGTAATTGCACGAAGAACTTCCTTTGCGGTGGTGGACACAAGTAAATAACAAGAAAAAGGTGGTTGCGGCGGCATTTTTAATTATATATTTTTATTCTAAATTATTGCAAACAATACATTGTTGCAAGGTTGTGCATGATTATGTCTCTCTCTCTCTCTCTCTCGCTCTCTCTCTCACTCGCTCTCTCGCCCTCGCCCCCATCTGTCTAGCATTCTCTCCCTCTTCGTCATTATCCATCTAGTCAGTATGTTCACTTGACTATTTTATATTGTGTGCCACAAGATTCCCATCGTCGAAAGATCTCTTCTGGTTCTTCGTCGTCTTCTTGGCAGCAACCACTTGGCTCCACCCGATACAACATTTTGTGTACTGTTTTTTTTTACGAATGATGAGTTTGTAATGTGTGACCGTATAGCTTCATCGTGAGATCCGTGATTGTGCGATTCGAATAAAGCCGCTTGGGTGTTGCCAGAGAGAGAGCATCGGCTAAAGTTTCCTCTTCGCTCTCTGTCTTCTCCGGCCTTTCATCTGGCTAAGAAGTCGCCAACTAAAGGGAAGTGAGAAGACGACGCTAAGCACGTGGCGATTCCCTTGCAACTAGAACATGCAAAGTGGGGACAAAAGGGAGGGAATGAGGAGAGAGAGAAAAGAGATATAGAGAGACAGACAGATAGACTTAGAAAAAGAGTGATAAAGAGAGTGTGAGAAGAAGGAAAAGGCTCACAGATTGCGAGCATCTGAAAGAGTGGCGGAAAACGTCCAGAAAGGAAGGAAGGCAACGGAGTAGCTAGCCTGACGGAAGAAGCATGTGGGAGAGGCTACATACAAATATTCATAAATTGTCTAGATATCTGTAGTTCGAGTAGTGCCCTTTCAAAGAAGTTCATTGCTCCGCTGCAAACGACTCTCTCTCAACTATATTTAATCAACACACACTTCCACCTCTTCCCATATTCGTTGCACAATCGCACGGTGACGGGGAGAGAAGGAAATTGAACGTACTTCCGAAGGATCTCAGCCGCATTCATCAAAAGCGCGCCACGGTCGTTGTTGTTCTTTCTTTTCGACAAAGATTTGACAAGATATGATAAATGGCGGGGGAGGGTGCTTGGTGGCCAGGCAAGAAAAACAGGAGTATGAAAGGCACAGATCGCTTCTTAATAGCGCTCTCTGACATATCCTCCGTTCACCCGGCGGATGCGTACGTAGAGAAAAATACTGCGGAGCCATGCGCCTCATAATAGTTGTTATCGCATAAATGTTCAAGAGGGCAACTCTATTTCTCTACTCCCCTATTTCTCACTCTCTTTCTCCTTCTCTCCCTGTCTCCTTTTCACTCTTTTCTCTCTCTCTCTTCTCTCTTTCTCCCCTCCTCTTTTAACTGCACAGATGGGCAGCTTCGTTGACAAGTACGGGTGAAAACGAGAAAGATCAGAGAGTGAGAGCGGCGCCACTCGAAAGGAGAGCAGCGCGGCCTGGGCCAAAACGGGTTTGTAGCCTTGCCCGAGGGCATTCAAGGGAGGGGAGTAGCAATGACGAGACAGAGAGAGGAGAGAGAGCTAGATGGTTTAGGAGAGTTGGGAGAGCGAGGTAGTGTGGAGAAAGCGGAGAGAGGATGAATGAGAGTGATGATAATGAATGTGATGTGAAAGAGAGAGAGAGAGCGAATGATAGAGAGATAGAGATAGAGATGAAAAGGGCTAGAGCACCATCCATAGTGCTGGAAAGAAAGCAGACCAGGTAAAGAAAGAAGTGAAGAGGGAGGAGCAGCAGAGAGAGAGAGATGAGCCGGCGCAGCCGGCAGACGGCGCTTAAGATGCGGGAGGTGCAAGAAGGCAGTATGGCATCTCCAGACTGTCGTCGACCCCTCCGAGTACGTCCCGGACCTCGCGGAGGTCGTCGACCACTTCCACTCATTCCCTTCTACTGTCTCCTTCTACTCCTTGTTCTTCTCTCTTCCACCCAATGCATCCATGCAGCGCGCGTTCGCAAGGCGTCACGCGATAGTCTCGATCGCGTCAAGCGGCTGCTCAATGACGAAGTGCAAAGGTTAGCTGGGGATAATGATCGATCGATAGAAATGATGACTAATCGATCAATAAGAGGAAGTGAAAGTGATCTCGTACACGTGGGCCATTGCTAGCACAGGCAGCAGTCATCGGTGCAGTCGGACGCCGTGTTTGATCTCTTCGCCGGCATGCGACGCGACCCACGCTCCCGTTTCCACCACGACGAGCTCGCCGTCAACAATATTGAGGACTACTTTCAGGCATGTCATTAGATCTCTCTCTCTCTCTCTCTCTTCCTCTCTCTCTCTCTTTCTTCTTTTCCATATGGAGTTTGTAAAAAAATATTTGCGTAAATCTTTTCTTTATGGAGTGTGGACCGAGACTTGAAGAGGATGAGCAATGAAAGCGGCGAATTTCTTCCTTTGCCAGGGCGACGTCGACCTCTCCGACAGGCAGGTGGCACTGATCGCCGAAGAGATCGTGGCACAGAGCAGCGGCAATCATCAGCGCCAGAAGCGGAAGGTTTCTTGCTTTTCCTTGCTTTCTCTGTTTCTCTCTTCCTTTATCTCTTCTGCCATTCTCACTCGTCTCAATCTCCGCGACAGGTCGGCCGCGCGCCGCTCTACAAGCGATGGCGCGCCGACCAGCCGATCAGCTTCGACTTTGCTCCCGAGGTGCCGGCCGAGACTCGCGCACGCATCAGGCACTTTATTTTTTACTTTTATACTATTCTATGTTAATTGTTTTCATTTAATATCTTTATTCTCTCTAAAATAATACAATGTTCTTCGATTTTTTAAATCTGATTGTGCGCGAAAATATAGTGATTGATTTTTGTCTCTTACAGAGATGCGATGCGTCTCTGGCAGCGGAACACTTGTATCCGCTTCGAGGAGAACGGCCCCTCCGTCGACCGGCTCGAGTTCTTCGACGGTGGCGGCTGCTCCAGCTTTGTCGGCCGGGTCGGCGGAACTCAGGTCAGCGACCAATGACCTTCATGCTCTGATCCCCCTCTCTCTCGCGCTCTTTCTATCTCTCGCTCTGTCTCTCGCTCTCTTCTCAATCCGTTTCCTTTTCTCTATTTATATCACTGTCTCTCTTATACTCTCTATCGTACTCACTCTTTCTCACTCTCTCTCGCCCACCCTGTCCCAGTCTACTCCTTCCTTTTCAATTCTTCGATGACTCATACTTATTCTCCTGCTGACTAAAAGTAGTCAGTCTCACCACTGCACAAGGGTGTAATTAGGAGTGCGTAATCCATCGATTACATCACAAGGCTTTGTGACCTCATTGAAACTCTTCTGACGGAGATCAAGTTTGCGGCGCACTCTTTTCTCGCTGATCGCACTAATTTATTGTTGAACTTGTTAGTACTTCTCGAGGAATGATGATGCGGCGATGAAGCCTTAAATTGTTTTTTTCTTAATTGGAGTTTGCTAAAGTTTTGTTACTGATGATAAATTTTAAGCAGACACAATTAATTAGAAGTAAAAAGGAGACTTTCCAAAATGGTTGAATTTTGTTGTTGAAGGGCATCTCGATCGCGACGCCCGGCTGCGACGTGGTCGGCATCATCTCGCATGAGATTGGCCACTCTCTCGGCGTCTTCCACGAACAAGCGCGGCCTGACCAGGTCGCTTTCTTTATTCTTTGATTATTATTTTAATTAGAATAATAATATTAAACTTTATAAGTGTGCGCTCGAATGCACACGATTATATGTATTTGCAGTAAACAATTAAAATAGTTCGTTATGTTTTCCAAGTTATTGTGTGTGTACGAGCATCAGGAGCGCAACATCGCTGTTAACTACAATAATATCCCGCTCTCTCGCTGGAACAACTTTCAAGCAGTCGACGAGGAGCACGCTGATGTCCTGGGTCTGCCTTATGACTCAGGTAGAAGAGAGTGAGAGAATGAGTGAAAGAGAGAGATAGAGAGAGAGAATGAAAGAATGAGAGAGTCAGATAATAAGACAGTCATGGAATAATAGAGTGAGAGAAGAGAAAGAGAGCGAAAATAAGGTGTTGTTTTCATCATGACGCGCAGGCTCCGTGATGCACTACGGCCCGTTCGGCTTTGCTTCGGATCCGTTTATTCCGTCGATTCGAACGCTTGATCGAAGTCTGCAGAACACAATCGGACAGCGGGCCGGGCCGGCCTTCCTCGACTACGAGGCTGTCAGTGGATACTGTCATTTTCTTCTCTCGCTCTTCATGTTCTAAGCCATATTCATGGTAAAATTTATTTCTTCAACTTCGATTTCTCTCTCTCATAAACATGAGTAGAAACCAGTATTGCTTGATTGTTCTCTAACATCTGCATCTTCTTGAGATTAACCTAGCGTACAATTGCTCGTCCCGCTGCGCGTCTGCTCCTCCGCTGGCGTGCCACCGCGGCGGCTATCGCAGTCCGAACAACTGCTCGACTTGCGCGTGCCCGGACGGCCTCGCCGGCACGCTCTGCGCCAACATTCGTATCTCCAATGCAGCGTGCGGCGGCGTTCTTCGGGTATCTCGTTCTCACTCTACTTTCTTTTCTGTCTTCAACAACCTGTCTCATCATTTCAAACACGTATCACAGATTGGTTCGAGCTGTAGTAAGTCTTTTACTTCCAAAAATCAAAACGGTCTATTTCTGCTTCTAATTAAGTGCCATTCATTTTCATCCCTCTTCCTGATTCTTTCTCTTCATTATCAGTGTTCTATCACTTTCATCTCTTTTCACAATAAGCGAGAAAGAAATAGGGCAAATAGCCTTTTTACAATGAATTACTAACCGAGATTGATAGATATTTTTGAAGTAAAATGATGAAACATAGAATATTAAACGAGAATTTACCTAGCTTAGATTGTTATGCAAATGGTACCCTAATTCAGCAGTCGGGTAATGCCAGACTGGCCGAGTGGTTAAGGCTTGTGACCTATGATCACATTACGGAAACGCCTCGTTGGTTCGCTCCGCGAAATTAGGTTCTCAATTTTGCATTGAAGTGTGGAGCAAATTGGTTGGGGTAAGAGAAAAAAGACCTTTTGGTGAGTGATTCCATCCCTAAATTAGAAGTCGGAAATTAAGGAGGATGTCAGGGTGGTCGAGTGGTTAAGGCGTGTGACTTATGATCACATGGTGGGTTCGATCCCCGCCTCTGGCAGATATTTTGCAATTAATTCTGAACGATGTTTCGAAATTAGATTCTCAATTTTGCATTGAAGTGTGGAGCAAATAGGTTGGGGTAATAGAAAAAAAGATCTTTTGGTGAGTGAATCCATCCCTAAATTAGAAGTCGGAAATTTAGGAGGTTGTCAGGGTGGCCGAGTGGTTAAGGCGTGTGACTTATGATCACATGGTGGAAACACCGCGTGGGTTCGATCCCCGCCTCTGGCAGATCTTTTGCAATTAATTCTGAACGATGTTTCGAAATTATGTTCTCAATTTTGCATTGAAGTGTGGAGCAAATTGGTTGGGGTAAGAGAAAAAAGACCTTTTGGTGAGTGATTCCATCCTTAAATTAGAAGTCGGAAATTAAGGAGGATGTCAGGGTGGCCGAGTGGTTAAGGCGTGTGACTTATGATCACATGGTGGAAACACCGCGTGGGTTCGATCCCCGCCTCTGGCAGATATTTTGCAATTAATTCTGAACGATGTTTCGAAATTTTGCAATTAATTCTGAACGATATTTCGAAATTATGTTCTCAATTTTGCATTGAAGTGTGGAGCAAATTGGATGGGGTAAGAGAAAAAAGACCTTTTGGTGAGTGAATCCATCCCTAAATTAGAAGTCGGAAATTAAGGAGGATGTCAGGGTGGCCGAGTGGTTAAGGCTAGTGACCTATTATCACACTACGGAAACGCCTCGTTGGTTCGCTCCCCGACTCTGGCGGAGCTTTTGCAATTAATTCTGAACGATGTTTCGAAATTAGGTTCTCAATTTTGCATTGAAGTGTGGAGCAAATTGGTTGGGGTAAGAGAAAAAAGACCTTTCGGTGAGTGAATCCATCCCTAAATTAGAAGTCGGAAATTAAGGAGGATGTCAGGGTGGCCGAGTGTTTAAGGCGTGTGACTTATGATCACATGGTGGGTTCGATCCCCGCCTCTGGCAGATATTTTGCAATTAATTCTGAACGATGTTTCGAAATTAGATTCTCAATTTTGCATTGAAGTGTGGAGCAAATAGGTTGGGGTAATAGAAAAAAAGATCTTTTGGTGAGTGAATCCATCCCTAAATTAGAAGTCGGAAATTTAGGATGTTGTCAGGGTGGCCGAGTGGTTAAGGCGTGTGACTTATGATCACATGGTGGAAACACCGCGTGGGTTCGATCCCCGCCTCTGGCAGATCTTTTGCAATTAATTCTGAACGATGTTTCGAAATTATGTTCTCAATTTTGCATTGAAGTGTGGAGCAAATTGGTTGGGGTAAGAGAAAAAAGACCTTTTGGTGAGTGATTCCATCCTTAAATTAGAAGTCGGAAATTAAGGAGGATGTCAGGGTGGCCGAGTGGTTAAGGCGTGTGACTTATGATCACATGGTGGAAACACCGCGTGGGTTCGATCCCCGCCTCTGGCAGATATTTTGCAATTAATTCTGAACGATGTTTCGAAATTTTGCAATTAATTCTGAACGATATTTCGAAATTATGTTCTCAATTTTGCATTGAAGTGTGGAGCAAATTGGATGGGGTAAGAGAAAAAAGACCTTTTGGTGAGTGAATCCATCCCTAAATTAGAAGTCGGAAATTAAGGAGGATGTCAGGGTGGCCGAGTGGTTAAGGCTAGTGACCTATTATCACACTACGGAAACGCCTCGTTGGTTCGCTCCCCGACTCTGGCGGAGCTTTTGCAATTAATTCTGAACGATGTTTCGAAATTAGGTTCTCAATTTTGCATTGAAGTGTGGAGCAAATTGGTTGGGGTAAGAGAAAAAAGACCTTTCGGTGAGTGAATCCATCCCTAAATTAGAAGTCGGAAATTAAGGAGGATGTCAGGGTGGCCGAGTGTTTAAGGCGTGTGACTTATGATCACATGGTGGGTTCGATCCCCGCCTCTGGCAGATATTTTGCAATTAATTCTGAACAATGTTTCGAAATTAGATTCTCAATTTTGCATTGAAGTGTGGAGCAAATAGGTTGGGGTAATAGAAAAAAAGATCTTTTGGTGAGTGAATCCATCCCTAAATTAGAAGTCGGAAATTTAGGAGGTTGTCAGGGTGGCCGAGTGGTTAAGGCGTGTGACTTATGATCACATGGTGGAAACAACGCGTGGGTTCGATCCCCGCCTCTGGCAGATCTTTTGCAATTAATTCTGAACGATGTTTCGAAATTATGTTCTCAATTTTGCATTGAAGTGTGGAGCAAATTGGTTGGGGTAAGAGAAAAAAGACCTTTTGGTGAGTGATTCCATCCCTAAATTAGAAGTCGGAAATTAAGGAGAATGTCAGGGTGGCCGAGTGGTTAAGGCTTGTGACTTATGATCACATGGTGGAAACACCGCGTGGGTTCGATCCCCGCCTCTGGCAGATGTTTTGCAATTAATTCTGAGCGATGTTTCGAAATTTTGCAATTAATTCTGAACGATATTTCGAAATAATGTTCTCAATTTTGCATTGAAGTGTGGAGCAAATAGGTTGGGGTAATAGAAAAAAAGATCTTTTGGTGAGTGAATCCATCCCTAAATTAGAAGTCGGAAATTAAGGAGGATGTCAGCGTGGCCGAGTGGTTAAGGCGTGTGACCTATTATCACACTACGGAAACGCCTCGTTGGTTCGCTCCCCGACTCTGGCGGAGCTTTTGCAATTAATTCTGAACGATGTTTCGAAATTAGGTTCTCAATTTTGCATTGAAGTGTGGAGCAAATTGGTTGGGGTAAGAGAAAAAAGACCTTTCGGTGAGTGAATCCATCCCTAAATTAGAAGTCGGAAATTAAGGAGGATGTCAGGGTGGCCGAGTGGTTAAGGCGTGTGACTTATGATCACATGGTGGAAAGACCGCGTGGGTTCGATCCCCGCCTCTGGCAGATATTTTGCAATTTATTTTGAACGATGTTTCGAAATTATGTTCTCAATTTTGTATTGAAGTGTGGAACAAATTGGTTGGGGTAAGAGAAAAAAGACCTTTTGGTGAGTGAATCCATCCCTAAATTAGAAGTCGGAAATTAAGGAGGATGTCAGGGTGGCCGAGTGGTTAAAGGAAGTATCCGACGAAAAAATAACTTCTTCTTTTATATTCCTATATGATCAAATCTGGCCTAAAAGATCGATTAGAAGTGATCCCGCTTTACGAAAGTCAGTATTTAGCCAGAAATTTGCATTTGTTTTTTGGAATACGGTAGAAAACGTCTCTGTCGATGCACCCGGTGTATGCTCAAATCCAAGCAAGGAGTGCCAACGGGTGGGAAGAAGAGGCAGTCTCTGACCGTCTTGCCCACTTAGCACCCCATTTTCACCAAGGGATGAGAGATACAGACGTTAGAGAAAAGCGAGACAATGAAAGAAGTCGAGAGAGGTTAGACACACATACGTTTCATATTTGAAATTTTGTAGCGGGCGCTCAAAATAGGCACATCCAGTTGGGAGTTTAGCACAGTTTGAAACGTAATTTTATTAGATACGGTATTCTTTCGTCGGATACTTCCTTTAAGGCTAGTGACCTATTATCACACTACGGAAACGCCTCGTTGGTTCGCTCCCCGACTCTGGCAGAGCTTTTGCAATTAATTCTGAACGATGTTTCGAAATTAGGTTCTCAATTTTGCATTGAAGTGTGGAGCAAATTGGTTGGGGTAATAGAAAAAAAGATCTTTTGGTGAGTGAATCCATCCCTAAATTAGAAGTCGGAAATTTAGGAGGTTGTCAGGGTGGCCGAGTGGTTAAGGCGTGTGACTTATGATCACATGGTGGAAACACCGCGTGGGTTCGATCCCCGCCTCTGGCAGATGTTTTGCAATTAATTCTGAGCGATGTTTCGAAATTTTGCAATTAATTCTGAACGATATTTCGAAATAATGTTCTCAATTTTGCATTGAAGTGTGGAGCAAATAGGTTGGGGTAATAGAAAAAAAGATCTTTTGGTGAGTGAATCCATCCCTAAATTAGAAGTCGGAAATTAAGGAGGATGTCAGCGTGGCCGAGTGGTTAAGGCGTGTGACCTATTATCACACTACGGAAAAGCCTCGTTGGTTCGCTCCCCGACTCTGGCGGAGCTTTTGCAATTAATTCTGAACGATGTTTCGAAATTAGGTTCTCAATTTTGCATTGAAGTGTGGAGCAAATTGGTTGGGGTAAGAGAAAAAAGACCTTTCGGTGAGTGAATCCATCCCTAAATTAGAAGTCGGAAATTAAGGAGGATGTCAGGGTGGCCGAGTGGTTAAGGCGTGTGACTTATGATCACATGGTGGAAACACCGCGTGGGTTCGATCCCCGCCTCTGGCAGATCTTTTGCAATTAATTCTGAACGATGTTTCGAAATTATGTTCTCAATTTTGCATTGAAGTGTGGAGCAAATTGATTGGGGTAATAGAAAAAAGATCTTTTGGTGAGTGAATCCATCCCTAAATTAGAAGTCGGAAATTTAGGAGGTTGTCAGGGTGGCCGAGTGGTTAAGGCGTGTGACTTATGATCACATGGTGGAAACACCGCGTGGGTTCGATCCCCGCCTCTGGCAGATATTTTGCAATTAATTTTGAACGATGTTTCGAAATTATGTTCTCAATTTTGCATTGAAGTGTGGAACAAATTGGTTGGGGTAAGAGAAAAAAGACCTTTTGGTGAGTGAATCCATCCCTAAATTAGAAGTCGGAAATTAAGGAGGATGTCAGGGTGGCCGAGTGGTTAAAGGAAGTATCCGACGAAAAAATAACTTCTTCTTTTATATTCCTATATGATCAAATCTGGCCTAAAAGATCGATTAGAAGTGATCCCGCTTTACGAAAGTCAGTATTTGGCCAGAAATTTGCATTTGTTTTTTGGAATACGGTAGAAAACGTCTCTGTCGATGCACCCGGTGTATGCTCAAATCCAAGCAAGGAGTGCCAACGGGTGGGAAGAAGAGGCAGTCTCTGACCGTCTTGCCCACTTAGCACCCCATTTTCACCAAGGGATGAGAGATACAGACGTTAGAGAAAAGCGAGACAATGAAAGAAGTCGAGAGAGGTTAGACACACATACGTTTCATATTTGAAATTTTGTAGCGGGCGCTCAAAACAGGCACATCCAGTTGGGAGTTTAGCACAGTTTGAAACGTAATTTTATTAGATACGGTATTCTTTCGTCGGATACTTCCTTTAAGGCTAGTGACCTATTATCACACTACGGAAACGCCTCGTTGGTTCGCTCCCCGACTCTGGCAGAGCTTTTGCAATTAATTCTGAACGATGTTTCGAAATTAGGTTCTCAATTTTGCATTGAAGTGTGGAGCAAATTGGTTGGGGTAAGAGAAGAAAGACCTTTCGGTGAGTGAATCCATCCCTAAATTAGAAGTCGGAAATTAAGGAGGATGTCAGGGTGGCCGAGTGGTTCAGGCGTGTGACTTATGATCACATGGTGGAAACACAGCGTGGGTTCGATCCCCGCCTCTGGCAGATATTTTGCAATTAATTCTGAACGATGTTTCGAAATTATCTTCTCAATTTTGCATTGAAGTGTGGAGGAAATTGGTTTAGGTAATAGAAAAAAAGATCTTTTGGTGAGTGAATCCATCCCTAAATTAGAAGTCGGAAATTTAGGTGGTTGTCAGGGTGGCCGGGTGGTTAAGGCGTGTGACTTATGATCATATGGTGGAAACACCGCGTGGGTTCGATCCCTGCCTCTGGCAGATCTTTTGCAATTAATTCTGAACGATGTTTCGAAATTATGTTCTCAATTTTGCATTGAAGTGTGGAGCAAATTGGTTGGGGTAAGTGAAAAAAGACCTTTTGGTGAGTGAATCCATCTCTAAATTAGAAGTCGGAAATTAAGGAGGATGTCAGGGTGGCCGAGTGGTTAAGGCGTGTGACCTATTATAACACTACGGAAACGCCTCGTTGGTTCGCTCCCCGACTCTGGCAGAGCTTTTGCAATTAATTCTGAACGATGTTTCGAAATTATCTTCTCAATTTTGCATTGAAGTGTGGAGGAAATTGGTTGGGGTAATAGAAAAAAGATCTTTTGGTGAGTGAATCCATCCCTAAATTAGAAGTCGGAAATTTAGGTGGTTGTCAGGGTGGCCGGGTGGTTAAGGCGTGTGACTTATGATCATATGGTGGAAACACCGCGTGGGTTCGATCCCTGCCTCTGGCAGATCTTTTGCAATTAATTCTGAACGATGTTTCGAAATTATGTTCTCAATTTTGCATTGAAGTGTGGAGCAAATTGGTTGGGGTAAGTGAAAAAAGACCTTTTGGTGAGTGAATCCATCTCTAAATTAGAAGTCGGAAATTAAGGAGGATGTCAGGGTGGCCGAGTGGTTAAGGCGTGTGACCTATTATAACACTACGGAAACGCCTCGTTGGTTCGCTCCCCGACTCTGGCAGAGCTTTTGCAATTAATTCTGAACGATGTTTCGAAATTAGGTTCTCAATTTTGCATTGAAGTGTGGAGCAAATTGGTTGGGGTAAGAGAAAAAAGACCTTTCGGTGAGTGAATCCATCCCTAAATTAGAAGTCGGAAATTAAGGAGGATGTCAGGGTGGCCGAGTGGTTAAGGCGTGTGACTTATGATCACATGGTGGAAACACCGCGTGGGTTCGATCCCCGCCTCTGGCAGATGTTTTGCAATTAATTTTGAACGATATTTCGAAATTATGTTCTCAATTTTGCATTGAAGTGTGGAGCAAATTGGTTGGGGTAAGAGAAAAAAGACCTTTTGGTGAGTGAATCCATCCCTAAATTAGAAGTCGGAAATTAAGGAGGATGTCAGCGTGGCCGAGTGGTTAAGGCTAGTGACCTATTATCACACTACGGAAACGCCTCGTTGGTTCGCTCCCCGACTCTGGCAGATATTTTGCAATTAATTCTGAACGATGTTTCGAAATTATCTTCTCAATTTTGCATTGAAGTGTGGAGGAAATTGGTTGGGGTAATAGAAAAAAGATCTTTTGGTGAGTGAATCCATCCCTAAATTAGAAGTCGGAAATTTAGGTGGTTGTCAGGGTGGCCGGGTGGTTAAGGCGTGTGACTTATGATCATATGGTGGAAACACCGCGTGGGTTCGATCCCTGCCTCTGGCAGATCTTTTGCAATTAATTCTGAACGATGTTTCGAAATTATGTTCTCAATTTTGCATTGAAGTGTGGAGCAAATTGGTTGGGGTAAGTGAAAAAAGACCTTTTGGTGAGTGAATCCATCTCTAAATTAGAAGTCGGAAATTAAGGAGGATGTCAGGGTGGCCGAGTGGTTAAGGCGTGTGACCTATTATAACACTACGGAAACGCCTCGTTGGTTCGCTCCCCGACTCTGGCAGAGCTTTTGCAATTAATTCTGAACGATGTTTCGAAATTAGGTTCTCAATTTTGCATTGAAGTGTGGAGCAAATTGGTTGGGGTAAGAGAAAAAAGACCTTTCGGTGAGTGAATCCATCCCTAAATTAGAAGTCGGAAATTAAGGAGGATGTCAGGGTGGCCGAGTGGTTAAGGCGTGTGACTTATGATCACATGGTGGAAACACCGCGTGGGTTCGATCCCCGCCTCTGGCAGATGTTTTGCAATTAATTTTGAACGATATTTCGAAATTATGTTCTCAATTTTGCATTGAAGTGTGGAGAAAATTGGTTGGGGTAAGAGAAAAAAGACCTTTTGGTGAGTGAATCCATCCCTAAATTAGAAGTCGGAAATTAAGGAGGATGTCAGCGTGGCCGAGTGGTTAAGGCTAGTGACCTATTATCACACTACGGAAACGCCTCGTTGGTTCGCTCCCCGACTCTGTCAGAGCTTTTGCAATTAATTCTGAACGATGTTTCGAAATTAGGTTCTCAATTTTGCATTGAAGTGTGGAGCAAATTGATTGGGGTAAGAGAAAAAAGACCATTTGGTGAGTGAATCCATCCCTAAATTAGAAGTCAGAAGTTTAGAAGGATGTCAGGGTGGCCGAGTGGTTAAGGCGTGTGACTTATGATCACATGGCGGAAGCACCGCGTGGGTTCGATCCCCGCCTCTGGCAGATCTTTTGCAACTAATTCTGAACGATGTTTCGAAATTATGTTCTCAATTTTGCATTGAAGTGTGGAGCAAATTGGTTAGGGTAAGAGAAAAAAGACCTTTTGGTGAGTGAATCTATCCCTAAATTAGAAGTCGGAAATTTAGGAGGTTGTCAGGGTGGCCGGGTGGTTATGGCGTGTGACTTATGATCACATGGTGGAAAAACCGCGTGGGTTCGCTCCCCGACTCTGGCAGAGCTTTTGCAATTAATTCTGAACGATGTTTCGAAATTAGGTTCTCAATTTTGCATTGAAGTGTGGAGCAAATTGGTTGGGGTAAGAGAAAAAAGACCATTTGGTGAGTGAATCCATCCCTAAATTAGAAGTCAGAAGTTTAGGAGGATGTCAAGGTGGCCGAGTGGTTAAGGCGTGTGACTTATGATCACATGGTGGGTTCGATCCCCGCCTCTGGCAGATATTTTGCAATTAATTCTGAACGATGTTTCGAAATTATGTTCTCAATTTTGCATTGAAGTGTGGAGCAAATTGGTTGGGGTAAGAGAAAAAAGACCTTTTGGTGAGTGAATCCATCCCTAAATTAGAAGTCGGAAATTAAGGAGGATGTCATTGTGGCCGAGTGGTTAAGGCTAGTGACCTATTATCACACTACGGAAACGCCTCGTTGGTTCGCTCCCCGACTCTGGCAGAGCTTTTGCAATTAATTCTGAACGATGTTTCGAAATTAGGTTCTCAATTTTGCATTGAAGTGTGGAGCAAATTGGTTGGGGTAAGAGAAAAAAGACCTTTCGGTGAGTGAATCCATCAATAAATTAGAAGTCGGAAATTAAGGAGGATGTTAGGGTGGCCGAGTGGTTAAGGCGTGTGACTTATGATCACATGGTGGAAACACCGCGTGGGTTCGATCCCCGCCTCTGGCAGATGTTTTGCAATTAATTTTGAACGATATTTCGAAATTATGTTCTCAATTTTGCATTGAAGTGTGGAGCAAATTGGTTGGGGTAAGAGAAAAAAGACCTTTTGGTGAGTGAATCCATCCCTAAATTAGAAGTCGGAAATTAAGGAGGATGTCAGCGTGGCCGAGTGGTTAAGGCTAGTGACCTATTATCACACTACGGAAACGCCTCGTTGGTTCGCTCCCCGACTCTGGCAGAGCTTTTGCAATTAATTCTGAACGATGTTTCGAAATTAGGTTCTCAATTTTGCATTGAAGTGTGGAGCAAATTGATTGGGGTAAGAGAAAAAAGACCATTTGGTGAGTGAATCCATCCCTAAATTAGAAGTCAGAAGTTTAGAAGGATGTCAGGGTGGCCGAGTGGTTAAGGCGTGTGACTTATGATCACATGGCGGAAGCACCGCGTGGGTTCGATCCCCGCCTCTGGCAGATCTTTTGCAACTAATTCTGAACGATGTTTCGAAATTATGTTCTCAATTTTGCATTGAAGTGTGGAGCAAATTGGTTAGGGTAAGAGAAAAAAGACCTTTTGGTGAGTGAATCCATCCCTAAATTAGAAGTCGGAAATTTAGGAGGTTGTCAGGGTGGCCGGGTGGTTATGGCGTGTGACTTATGATCACATGGTGGAAAAACCGCGTGGGTTCGCTCCCCGACTCTGGCAGAGCTTTTGCAATTAATTCTGAACGATGTTTCGAAATTAGGTTCTCAATTTTGCATTGAAGTTTGGAGCAAATTGGTTGGGGTAAGAGAAAAAAGACCATTTGGTGAGTGAATCCATCCCTAAATTAGAAGTCAGAAGTTTAGGAGGATGTCAAGGTGGCCGAGTGGTTAAGGCGTGTGACTTATGATCACATGGTGGGTTCGATCCCCGCCTCTGGCAGATATTTTGCAATTAATTCTGAACGATGTTTCGAAATTATGTTCTCAATTTTGCATTGAAGTGTGGAGCAAATTGGTTGGGGTAAGAGAAAAAAGACCTTTTGGTGAGTGAATCCATCCCTAAATTAGAAGTCGGAAATTAAGGAGGATGTCATTGTGGCCGAGTGGTTAAGGCTAGTGACCTATTATCACACTACGGAAACGCCTCGTTGGTTCGCTCCCCGACTCTGGCAGAGCTTTTGCAATTAATTCTGAACGATGTTTCGAAATTAGGTTCTCAATTTTGCATTGAAGTGTGGAGCAAATTGGTTGGGGTAAGAGAAAAAAGACCTTTCGGTGAGTGAATCCATCAATAAATTAGAAGTCGGAAATTAAGGAGGATGTTAGGGTGGCCGAGTGGTTCAGGCGGGTGACTTATGATCACATGGTGGAAACACCGCGTGGGTTCGATCCCCGCCTCTGGCAGATATTATGCAATTAATTTTGAACGATGTTTCGAAATTATGTTCTCAATTTTGCATTGAAGTGTGGAACAAATTGGTTGGGGTAAGAGAAAAAAGACCTTTTGGTGAGTGAATCCATCCCTAAATTAGAAGTCGGAAATTAAGGAGGATGTCAGGGTGGCCGAGTGGTTAAGGCTAGTGACCTATTATCACACTACGGAAACGCCTCGTTGGTTCGCTCCCCGACTCTGGCAGAGCTTTTGCAATTAATTCTGAACGATGTTTCGAAATTAGGTTCTCAATTTTGCATTGAAGTGTGGAGCAAATTGGTTGGGGTAAGAGAAAAAAGACCTTTCGGTGAGTGAATCCATCCCTAAATTAGAAGTCGGAAATTAAGGAGGATGTCAGGGTGGCCGTGTGGTTCAGGCGTGTCACTTATGATCACATGGTGGAAACACCGCGTGGGTTCGATCCCCGCCTCTGGCAGATATTTTGCAATTAATTCTGAACGATGTTTCGAAATTATGTTCTCAATTTTGCATTGAAGTGTGGAGCAAATTGGTTGGGGTAAGAGAAAAAAGACCTTTTGGTGAGTGAATCCATCCCTAAATTAGAAGTCGGAAATTTAGGAGGTTGTCAGGGTGGCCGGGTGGTTAAGGCGTGTGACTTATGATCATATGGTAGAAACACCGCGTGGGTTCGATCTTTGCCTCTGTCAGATCTTTTGCAATTAATTCTGAACGATGTTTCGAAATTATGTTCTCAATTTTGCATTGAAGTGTGGAGCAAATTGGTTGGGGTAAGAGAAAAAAGACCTTTTGGTGAGTGAATCCATCTCTAAATTAGAAGTCGGAAATTAAGGAGGATGTCAGGGTGGCCGAGTGGTTAAGGCTAGTGACTTATGATCACATGGTGGAAACGCCTCGTTGGTTCGCTCCCCGACTCTGGCAGAGCTTTTGCAATTAATTCTGAAAGATGTTTCGAAATTAGGTTCTCAATTTTGCATTGAAGTGTGGAGCAAATTGGTTGGGGTAAGAGAAAAAGACCTTTCGGTGAGTGAATCAATACCCTAAATTAGAAGTCGGAAATTAAGGAGGATGTCAGGGTGGCCGAGTGGTTAAGGCGTGTGACTTATGATCACATGGTGGAAACACCGCGTGGGTTCGATCCCCGCCTCTGGCAGATGTTTTGCAATTAATTTTGAACGATGTTTCGAAATTATGTTCTCAATTTTGCATTGAAGTGTGGAGCAAATTGGTTGGGGTAAGAGAAAAAAGACCTTTTGGTGAGTGAATCCATCCCTAAATTAGAAGTCGGAAATTAAGGAGGATGTCATTGTGGCCGAGTGGTTAAAGCTAGTGACCTATTATCACACTACGGAAACGCCTCGTTGGTTCGCTCCCCGACTCTGGCAGAGCTTTTGCAATTAATTCTGAACGATGTTTCGAAATTAGGTTCTCAATTTTGCATTGAAGTGTGGAGCAAATTGATTGGGGTAAGAGAAAAAAGACCATTTGGTGAGTGAATCCATCCCTAAATTAGAAGTCAGAAGTTCAGAAGGATGTCAGGGTGGCCGAGTGGTTAAGGCGTGTGACTTATGATCACATGGCGGAAGCACCGCGTGGGTTCGATCCCCGCCTCTGGCAGATCTTTTGCAACTAATTCTGAACGATGTTTCGAAATTATGTTCTCAATTTTGCATTGAAGTGTGGAGCAAATTGGTTAGGGTAAGAGAAAAAAGACCTTTTGGTGAGTGAATCCATCCCTAAATTAGAAGTCGGAAATTTAGGAGGTTGTCAGGGTGGCCGGGTGGTTATGGCGTGTGACTTATGATCACACGGTGGAAAAACCGCGTGGGTTCGCTCCCCGACTCTGGCAGAGCTTTTGCAATTAATTCTGAACGATGTTTCAAAATTAGGTTCTCAATTTTGCATTGAAGTGTGGAGCAAATTGGTTGGGGTAAGAGAAAAAAGACCATTTGGTGAGTGAATCCATCCCTAAATTAGAAGTCAGAAGTTTAGGAGGATGTCAAGGTGGCCGAGTGGTTAAGGCGTGTGACTTATGATCACATGGTGGGTTCGATCCCCGCCTCTGGCAGATATTTTGCAATTAATTCTGAACGATGTTTCGAAATTATGTTCTCAATTTTGCATTGAAGTGTGGAGCAAATTGGTTGGGGTAAGAGAAAAAAGACCTTTTGGTGAGTGAATCCATCCCTAAATTAGAAGTCGGAAATTAAGGAGGATGTCATTGTGGCCGAGTGGTTAAGGCTAGTGACCTATTATCACACTACGGAAACGCCTCGTTGGTTCGCTCCCCGACTCTGGCAGAGCTTTTGCAATTAATTCTGAACGATGTTTCGAAATTAGGTTCTCAATTTTGCATTGAAGTGTGGAGCAAATTGGTTGGGGTAAGAGAAAAAAGACCTTTCGGTGAGTGAATCCATCAATAAATTAGAAGTCGGAAATTAAGGAGGATGTCAGGGTGGCCGAGTGGTTCAGGCGTGTGACTTATGATCACATGGTGGAAACACCGCGTGGGTTCGATCCCCGCCTCTGGCAGATATTTTGCAATTAATTTTGAACGATGTTTCGAAATTATGTTCTCAATTTTGCATTGAAGTGTGGAACAAATTGGTTGGGGTAAGAGAAAAAAGACCTTTTGGTGAGTGAATCCATCCCTAAATTAGAAGTCGGAAATTAAGGAGGATGTCAGGGTGGCCGAGTGGTTAAGGCTAGTGACCTATTATCACACTACGGAAACGCCTCGTTGGTTCGCTCCCCGACTCTGGCAGAGCTTTTGCAATTAATTCTGAACGATGTTTCGAAATTAGGTTCTCAATTTTGCATTGAAGTGTGGAGCAAATTGGTTGGGGTAAGAGAAAAAAGACCTTTCGGTGAGTGAATCCATCCCTAAATTAGAAGTCGGAAATTAAGGAGGATGTCAGGGTGGCCGTGTGGTTCAGGCGTGTGACTTATGATCACATGGTGGAAACACCGCGTGGGTTCGATCCCCGCCTCTGGTAGATATTTTGCAATTAATTCTGAACGATGTTTCGAAATTATCTTCTCAATTTTGCATTGAAGTGTGGAGCAAATTGGTTGGGGTAAGAGAAAAAAGACCTTTTGGTGAGTGAATCCATCCCTAAATTAGAAGTCGGAAATTAAGGAGGATGTCATTGTGGCCGAGTGGTTAAAGCTAGTGACCTATTAACACACTACGGAAACGCCTCGTTGGTTCGCTCCCCGACTCTGGCAGAGCTTTTGCAATTAATTCTGAACGATGTTTCGAAATTAGGTTCTCAATTTTGCATTGAAGTGTGGAGCAAATTGATTGGGGTAAGAGAAAAAAGACCATTTGGTGAGTGAATCCATCCCTAAATTAGAAGTCAGAAGTTTAGAAGGATGTCAGGGTGGCCGAGTGGTTAAGGCGTGTGACTTATGATCACATGGCGGAAGCACCGCGTGGGTTCGATCCCCGCCTCTGGCAGATCTTTTGCAACTAATTCTGAACGATGTTTCGAAATTATGTTCTCAATTTTGCATTGAAGTGTGGAGCAAATTGGTTAGGGTAAGAGAAAAAAGACCTTTTGGTGAGTGAATCCATCCCTAAATTAGAAGTCGGAAATTTAGGAGGTTGTCAGGGTGGCCGGGTGGTTATGGCGTGTGACTTATGATCACGTGGTGGAAAAACCGCGAGGGTTCGCTCCCCGACTCTGGCAGAGCTTTTGCAATTAATTCTGAACGATGTTTCAAAATTAGGTTCTCAATTTTGCATTGAAGTGTGGAGCAAATTGGTTGGGGTAAGAGAAAAAAGACCATTTGGTGAGTGAATCCATCCCTAAATTAGAAGTCAGAAGTTTAGGAGGATGTCAAGGTGGCCGAGTGGTTAAGGCGTGTGACTTATGATCACATGGTGGGTTCGATCCCCGCCTCTGGCAGATATTTTGCAATTAATTCTGAACGATGTTTCGAAATTATGTTCTCAATTTTGCATTGAAGTGTGGAGCAAATTGGTTGGGGTAAGAGAAAAAAGACCTTTTGGTGAGTGAATCCATCCCTAAATTAGAAGTCGGAAATTAAGGAGGATGTCATTGTGGCCGAGTGGTTAAGGCTAGTGACCTATTATCACACTACGGAAACGCCTCGTTGGTTCGCTCCCCGACTCTGGCAGAGCTTTTGCAATTAATTCTGAACGATGTTTCGAAATTAGGTTCTCAATTTTGCATTGAAGTGTGGAGCAAATTGGTTGGGGTAAGAGAAAAAAGACCTTTCGGTGAGTGAATCCATCCCTAAATTAGAAGTCGGAAATTAAGGAGGATGTCAGGGTGGCCGAGTGGTTAAGGCTAGTGACCTATTATCACACTACGGAAACGCCTCGTTGGTTCGCTCCCCGACTCTGGCAGAGCTTTTGCAATTAATTCTGAACGATGTTTCGAAATTAGGTTCTCAATTTTGCATTGAAGTGTGGAGCAAATTGGTTGGGGTAAGAGAAAAAAGACCTTTCGGTGAGTGAATCCATCCCTAAATTAGAAGTCGGAAATTAAGGAGGATGTCAGGGTGGCCGTGTGGTTCAGGCGTGTGACTTATGATCACATGGTGGAAACACCGCGTGGGTTCGATCCCCGCCTCTGGCAGATATTTTGCAATTAATTCTGAACGATGTTTCGAAATTATCTTCTCAATTTTGCATTGAAGTGTGGAGCAAATTGGTTGGGGTAATAGAAAAAAGATCTTTTGGTGAGTGAATCCATCCCTAAATTAGAAGTCGGAAATTTAGGAGGTTGTCAGGGTGGCCGGGTGGTTAAGGCGTGTGACTTATGATCATATGGTAGAAACACCGCGTGGGTTCGATCTTTGCCTCTGTCAGATCTTTTGCAATTAATTCTGAACGATGTTTCGAAATTATGTTCTCAATTTTGCATTGAAGTGTGGAGCAAATTGGTTGGGGTAAGAGAAAAAAGACCTTTTGGTGAGTGAATCCATCTCTAAATTAGAAGTCGGAAATTAAGGAGGATGTCAGGGTGGCCGAGTGGTTAAGGCGTGTGACTTATGATCACATGGTGGAAACACCGCGTGGGTTCGATCCCCGCCTCTGGCAGATGTTTTGCAATTAATTTTGAACGATGTTTCGAAATTATGTTCTCAATTTTGCATTGAAGTGTGGAGCAAATTGGTTGGGGTAAGAGAAAAAAGACCTTTTGGTGAGTGAATCCATCCCTAAATTAGAAGTCGGAAATTAAGGAGGATGTCAGGGTGGCCGAGTGGTTAAGGCGTGTGACTTATGATCACATGGTGGAAACACCGCGTGGGTTCGATCCCCGCCTCTGGCAGATGTTTTGCAATTAATTTTGAACGATGTTTCGAAATTATGTTCTCAATTTTGCATTGAAGTGTGGAGCAAATTGGTTGGGGTAAGAGAAAAAAGACCTTTTGGTGAGTGAATCCATCCCTAAATTAGAAGTCGGAAATTAAGGAGGATGTCATTGTGGCCGAGTGGTTAAAGCTAGTGACCTATTATCACACTACGGAAACGCCTCGTTGGTTCGCTCCCCGACTCTGGCAGAGCTTTTGCAATTAATTCTGAACGATGTTTCGAAATTAGGTTCTCAATTTTGCATTGAAGTGTGGAGCAAATTGATTGGGGTAAGAGAAAAAAGACCATTTGGTGAGTGAATCCATCCCTAAATTAGAAGTCAGAAGTTTAGAAGGATGTCAGGGTGGCCGAGTGGTTAAGGCGTGTGACTTATGATCACATGGTGGAAACACCGCGTGGGTTCGATCCCCGCCTCTGGCAGATGTTTTGCAATTAATTCTGAACGATGTTTCGAAATTAGGTTCTCAATTTTGCATTGAAGTGTGGAGCAAATTGGTTAGGGTAAGAGAAAAAAGACCTTTTGGTGAGTGAATCCATCCCTAAATTAGAAGTCGGAAATTTAGGAGGTTGTCAGGGTTACCGGGTGGTTATGGCGTGTGACTTATGATCATATGGTGGAAAAACCGCGTGGGTTCGCTCCCCGACTCTGGCAGAGCTTTTGCAATTAATTCTGAACGATGTTTCGAAATTAGGTTCTCAATTTTGCATTGAAGTGTGGAGCAAATTGGTTGGGGTAAGAGAAAAAAGACCATTTGGTGAGTGAATCCATCCCTAAATTAGAAGTCAGAAGTTTAGAAGGATGTCAGGGTGGCCGAGTGGTTAAGGCGTGTGACTTATGATCACATGGCGGAAGCACCGCGTGGGTTCGATCCCCGCCTCTGGCAGACCTTTTGCAACTAATTCTGAACGATGTTTCGAAATTATGTTCTCAATTTTGCATTGAAGTGTGGAGCAAATTGGTTAGGATAAGAGAAAAAAGACCTTTTGGTGAGTGAATCCATCCCTAAATTAGAAGTCGGAAATTTAGGAGGTTGTCAGGGTTACCGGGTGGTTATGGCGTGTGACTTATGATCACATGGTGGAAAAACCGCGTGGGTTCGCTCCCCGACTCTGGCAGAGCTTTTGCAATTAATTCTGAACGATGTTTCGAAATTAGGTTCTCAATTTTGCATTGAAGTGTGGAGCAAATTGGTTGGGGTAAGAGAAAAAAGACCATTTGGTGAGTGAATCCATCCCTAAATTAGAAGTCAGAAGTTTAGAAGGTTGTCAGGGTGGCCGGGTGGTTAAGGCGTGTGACTTATGATCATATGGTAGAAACACCGCGTGGGTTCGATCTTTGCCTCTGTCAGATCTTTTGCAATTAATTCTGAACGATGTTTCGAAATTATGTTCTCAATTTTGCATTGAAGTGTGGAGCAAATTGGTTGGGGTAAGAGAAAAAAGACCTTTTGGTGTGTGAATCCATCTCTAAATTAGAAGTCGGAAATTAAGGAGGATGTCATTGTGGCCGAGTGGTTAAAGCTAGTGACCTATTATCACACTACGGAAACGCCTCGTTGGTTCGCTCCCCGACTCTGGCAGAGCTTTTGCAATTAATTCTGAACGATGTTTCGAAATTAGGTTCTCAATTTTGCATTGAAGTGTGGAGCAAATTGATTGGGGTAAGAGAAAAAAGACCATTTGGTGAGTGAATCCATCCCTAAATTAGAAGTCAGAAGTTTAGAAGGATGTCAGGGTGGCCGAGTGGTTAAGGCGTGTGACTTATGATCACATGGTGGAAACACCGCGTGGGTTCGATCCCCGCCTCTGGCAGATGTTTTGCAATTAATTCTGAACGATGTTTCGAAATTAGGTTCTCAATTTTGCATTGAAGTGTGGAGCAAATTGGTTAGGGTAAGAGAAAAAAGACCTTTTGGTGAGTGAATCCATCCCTAAATTAGAAGTCGGAAATTTAGGAGGTTGTCAGGGTTACCGGGTGGTTATGGCGTGTGACTTATGATCACATGGTGGAAAAACCGCGTGGGTTCGCTCCCCGACTCTGGCAGAGCTTTTGCAATTAATTCTGAACGATGTTTCGAAATTAGGTTCTCAATTTTGCATTGAAGTGTGGAGCAAATTGGTTGGGGTAAGAGAAAAAAGACCATTTGGTGAGTGAATCCATCCCTAAATTAGAAGTCAGAAGTTTAGAAGGATGTCAGGGTGGCCGAGTGGTTAAGGCGTGTGACTTATGATCACATGGCGGAAGCACCGCGTGGGTTCGATCCCCGCCTCTGGCAGACCTTTTGCAACTAATTCTGAACGATGTTTCGAAATTATGTTCTCAATTTTGCATTGAAGTGTGGAGCAAATTGGTTAGGATAAGAGAAAAAAGACCTTTTGGTGAGTGAATCCATCCCTAAATTAGAAGTCGGAAATTTAGGAGGTTGTCAGGGTTACCGGGTGGTTATGGCGTGTGACTTATGATCACATGGTGGAAAAACCGCGTGGGTTCGCTCCCCGACTCTGGCAGAGCTTTTGCAATTAATTCTGAACGATGTTTCGAAATTAGGTTCTCAATTTTGCATTGAAGTGTGGAGCAAATTGGTTGGGGTAAGAGAAAAAAGACCTTTCGGTGAGTGAATCCATCAATAAATTAGAAGTCGGAAATTAAGGAGGATGTCAGGGTGGCCGAGTGGTTAAGGCTAGTGACCTATTATCACACTACGGAAACGCCTCGTTGGTTCGCTCCCCGACTCTGGCAGAGCTTTTGCAATTAATTCTGAACGATGTTTCGAAATTAGGTTCTCAATTTTGCATTGAAGTGTGGAGCAAATTGGTTGGGGTAAGAGAAAAAAGACCTTTCGGTGAGTGAATCCATCCCTAAATTAGAAGTCGGAAATTAAGGAGGATGTCAGGGTGGCCGTGTGGTTCAGGCGTGTGACTTATGATCACATGGTGGAAACACCGCGTGGGTTCGATCCCCGCCTCTGGCAGATATTTTGCAATTAATTCTGAACGATGTTTCGAAATTATCTTCTCAATTTTGCATTGAAGTGTGGAGCAAATTGGTTGGGGTAATAGAAAAAAGATCTTTTGGTGAGTGAATCCATCCCTAAATTAGAAGTCGGAAATTTAGGAGGTTGTCAGGGTTACCGGGTGGTTATGGCGTGTGACTTATGATCACATGGTGGAAAAACCGCGTGGGTTCGCTCCCCGACTCTGGCAGAGCTTTTGCAATTAATTCTGAACGATGTTTCGAAATTAGGTTCTCAATTTTGCATTGAAGTGTGGAGCAAATTGGTTGGGGTAAGAGAAAAAAGACCATTTGGTGAGTGAATCCATCCCTAAATTAGAAGTCAGAAGTTTAGAAGGATGTCAGGGTGGCCGAGTGGTTAAGGCGTGTGACTTATGATCACATGGCGGAAGCACCGCGTGGGTTCGATCCCCGCCTCTGGCAGACCTTTTGCAACTAATTCTGAACGATGTTTCGAAATTATGTTCTCAATTTTGCATTGAAGTGTGGAGCAAATTGGTTAGGATAAGAGAAAAAAGACCTTTTGGTGAGTGAATCCATCCCTAAATTAGAAGTCGGAAATTTAGGAGGTTGTCAGGGTTACCGGGTGGTTATGGCGTGTGACTTATGATCACATGGTGGAAAAACCGCGTGGGTTCGCTCCCCGACTCTGGCAGAGCTTTTGCAATTAATTCTGAACGATGTTTCGAAATTAGGTTCTCAATTTTGCATTGAAGTGTGGAGCAAATTGGTTGGGGTAAGAGAAAAAAGACCTTTCGGTGAGTGAATCCATCAATAAATTAGAAGTCGGAAATTAAGGAGGATGTCAGGGTGGCCGAGTGGTTAAGGCTAGTGACCTATTATCACACTACGGAAACGCCTCGTTGGTTCGCTCCCCGACTCTGGCAGAGCTTTTGCAATTAATTCTGAACGATGTTTCGAAATTAGGTTCTCAATTTTGCATTGAAGTGTGGAGCAAATTGGTTGGGGTAAGAGAAAAAAGACCTTTCGGTGAGTGAATCCATCCCTAAATTAGAAGTCGGAAATTAAGGAGGATGTCAGGGTGGCCGTGTGGTTCAGGCGTGTGACTTATGATCACATGGTGGAAACACCGCGTGGGTTCGATCCCCGCCTCTGGCAGATATTTTGCAATTAATTCTGAACGATGTTTCGAAATTATGTTCTCAATTTTGCATTGAAGTGTGGAGCAAATTGGTTGGGGTAAGAGAAAAAAGACCTTTTGGTGAGTGAATCCATCTCTAAATTAGAAGTCGGAAATTAAGGAGGATGTCATTGTGGCCGAGTGGTTAAAGCTAGTGACCTATTATCACACTACGGAAACGCCTCGTTGGTTCGCTCCCCGACTCTGGCAGAGCTTTTGCAATTAATTCTGAACGATGTTTCGAAATTAGGTTCTCAATTTTGCATTGAAGTGTGGAGCAAATTGATTGGGGTAAGAGAAAAAAGACCATTTGGTGAGTGAATCCATCCCTAAATTAGAAGTCAGAAGTTTAGAAGGATGTCAGGGTGGCCGAGTGGTTAAGGCGTGTGACTTATGATCACATGGTGGAAACACCGCGTGGGTTCGATCCCCGCCTCTGGCAGATGTTTTGCAATTAATTCTGAACGATGTTTCGAAATTAGGTTCTCAATTTTGCATTGAAGTGTGGAGCAAATTGGTTAGGGTAAGAGAAAAAAGACCTTTTGGTGAGTGAATCCATCCCTAAATTAGAAGTCGGAAATTTAGGAGGTTGTCAGGGTTACCGGGTGGTTATGGCGTGTGACTTATGATCACATGGTGGAAAAACCGCGTGGGTTCGCTCCCCGACTCTGGCAGAGCTTTTGCAATTAATTCTGAACGATGTTTCGAAATTAGGTTCTCAATTTTGCATTGAAGTGTGGAGCAAATTGGTTGGGGTAAGAGAAAAAAGACCATTTGGTGAGTGAATCCATCCCTAAATTAGAAGTCAGAAGTTTAGAAGGATGTCAGGGTGGCCGAGTGGTTAAGGCGTGTGACTTATGATCACATGGCGGAAGCACCGCGTGGGTTCGATCCCCGCCTCTGGCAGACCTTTTGCAACTAATTCTGAACGATGTTTCGAAATTATGTTCTCAATTTTGCATTGAAGTGTGGAGCAAATTGGTTAGGATAAGAGAAAAAAGACCTTTTGGTGAGTGAATCCATCCCTAAATTAGAAGTCGGAAATTTAGGAGGTTGTCAGGGTTACCGGGTGGTTATGGCGTGTGACTTATGATCACATGGTGGAAAAACCGCGTGGGTTCGCTCCCCGACTCTGGCAGAGCTTTTGCAATTAATTCTGAACGATGTTTCGAAATTAGGTTCTCAATTTTGCATTGAAGTGTGGAGCAAATTGGTTGGGGTAAGAGAAAAAAGACCTTTCGGTGAGTGAATCCATCAATAAATTAGAAGTCGGAAATTAAGGAGGATGTCAGGGTGGCCGAGTGGTTAAGGCTAGTGACCTATTATCACACTACGGAAACGCCTCGTTGGTTCGCTCCCCGACTCTGGCAGAGCTTTTGCAATTAATTCTGAACGATGTTTCGAAATTAGGTTCTCAATTTTGCATTGAAGTGTGGAGCAAATTGGTTGGGGTAAGAGAAAAAAGACCTTTCGGTGAGTGAATCCATCCCTAAATTAGAAGTCGGAAATTAAGGAGGATGTCAGGGTGGCCGTGTGGTTCAGGCGTGTGACTTATGATCACATGGTGGAAACACCGCGTGGGTTCGATCCCCGCCTCTGGCAGATATTTTGCAATTAATTCTGAACGATGTTTCGAAATTATCTTCTCAATTTTGCATTGAAGTGTGGAGCAAATTGGTTGGGGTAATAGAAAAAAGATCTTTTGGTGAGTGAATCCATCCCTAAATTAGAAGTCGGAAATTTAGGAGGTTGTCAGGGTTACCGGGTGGTTATGGCGTGTGACTTATGATCACATGGTGGAAAAACCGCGTGGGTTCGATCTTTGCCTCTGTCAGATCTTTTGCAATTAATTCTGAACGATGTTTCGAAATTATGTTCTCAATTTTGCATTGAAGTGTGGAGCAAATTGGTTGGGGTAAGAGAAAAAAGACCTTTTGGTGAGTGAATCCATCTCTAAATTAGAAGTCGGAAATTAAGGAGGATGTCATTGTGGCCGAGTGGTTAAAGCTAGTGACCTATTATCACACTACGGAAACGCCTCGTTGGTTCGCTCCCCGACTCTGGCAGAGCTTTTGCAATTAATTCTGAACGATGTTTCGAAATTAGGTTCTCAATTTTGCATTGAAGTGTGGAGCAAATTGATTGGGGTAAGAGAAAAAAGACCATTTGGTGAGTGAATCCATCCCTAAATTAGAAGTCAGAAGTTTAGAAGGATGTCAGGGTGGCCGAGTGGTTAAGGCGTGTGACTTATGATCACATGGTGGAAACACCGCGTGGGTTCGATCCCCGCCTCTGGCAGATGTTTTGCAATTAATTCTGAACGATGTTTCGAAATTAGGTTCTCAATTTTGCATTGAAGTGTGGAGCAAATTGGTTAGGGTAAGAGAAAAAAGACCTTTTGGTGAGTGAATCCATCCCTAAATTAGAAGTCGGAAATTTAGGAGGTTGTCAGGGTTACCGGGTGGTTATGGCGTGTGACTTATGATCACATGGTGGAAAAACCGCGTGGGTTCGCTCCCCGACTCTGGCAGAGCTTTTGCAATTAATTCTGAACGATGTTTCGAAATTAGGTTCTCAATTTTGCATTGAAGTGTGGAGCAAATTGGTTGGGGTAAGAGAAAAAAGACCATTTGGTGAGTGAATCCATCCCTAAATTAGAAGTCAGAAGTTTAGAAGGATGTCAGGGTGGCCGAGTGGTTAAGGCGTGTGACTTATGATCACATGGCGGAAGCACCGCGTGGGTTCGATCCCCGCCTCTGGCAGACCTTTTGCAACTAATTCTGAACGATGTTTCGAAATTATGTTCTCAATTTTGCATTGAAGTGTGGAGCAAATTGGTAAGGATAAGAGAAAAAAGACCTTTTGGTGAGTGAATCCATCCCTAAATTAGAAGTCGGAAATTTAGGAGGTTGTCAGGGTTACCGGGTGGTTATGGCGTGTGACTTATGATCACATGGTGGAAAAACCGCGTGGGTTCGCTCCCCGACTCTGGCAGAGCTTTTGCAATTAATTCTGAACGATGTTTCGAAATTAGGTTCTCAATTTTGCATTGAAGTGTGGAGCAAATTGGTTGGGGTAAGAGAAAAAAGACCTTTCGGTGAGTGAATCCATCAATAAATTAGAAGTCGGAAATTAAGGAGGATGTCAGGGTGGCCGAGTGGTTAAGGCTAGTGACCTATTATCACACTACGGAAACGCCTCGTTGGTTCGCTCCCCGACTCTGGCAGAGCTTTTGCAATTAATTCTGAACGATGTTTCGAAATTAGGTTCTCAATTTTGCATTGAAGTGTGGAGCAAATTGGTTGGGGTAAGAGAAAAAAGACCTTTCGGTGAGTGAATCCATCCCTAAATTAGAAGTCGGAAATTAAGGAGGATGTCAGGGTGGCCGTGTGGTTCAGGCGTGTGACTTATGATCACATGGTGGAAACACCGCGTGGGTTCGATCCCCGCCTCTGGCAGATATTTTGCAATTAATTCTGAACGATGTTTCGAAATTATCTTCTCAATTTTGCATTGAAGTGTGGAGCAAATTGGTTGGGGTAATAGAAAAAAGATCTTTTGGTGAGTGAATCCATCCCTAAATTAGAAGTCGGAAATTTAGGAGGTTGTCAGGGTTACCGGGTGGTTATGGCGTGTGACTTATGATCACATGGTGGAAAAACCGCGTGGGTTCGATCTTTGCCTCTGTCAGATCTTTTGCAATTAATTCTGAACGATGTTTCGAAATTATGTTCTCAATTTTGCATTGAAGTGTGGAGCAAATTGGTTGGGGTAAGAGAAAAAAGACCTTTTGGTGAGTGAATCCATCTCTAAATTAGAAGTCGGAAATTAAGGAGGATGTCATTGTGGCCGAGTGGTTAAAGCTAGTGACCTATTATCACACTACGGAAACGCCTCGTTGGTTCGCTCCCCGACTCTGGCAGAGCTTTTGCAATTAATTCTGAACGATGTTTCGAAATTAGGTTCTCAATTTTGCATTGAAGTGTGGAGCAAATTGATTGGGGTAAGAGAAAAAAGACCATTTGGTGAGTGAATCCATCCCTAAATTAGAAGTCAGAAGTTTAGAAGGATGTCAGGGTGGCCGAGTGGTTAAGGCGTGTGACTTATGATCACATGGTGGAAACACCGCGTGGGTTCGATCCCCGCCTCTGGCAGATGTTTTGCAATTAATTCTGAACGATGTTTCGAAATTAGGTTCTCAATTTTGCATTGAAGTGTGGAGCAAATTGGTTAGGGTAAGAGAAAAAAGACCTTTTGGTGAGTGAATCCATCCCTAAATTAGAAGTCGGAAATTTAGGAGGTTGTCAGGGTTACCGGGTGGTTATGGCGTGTGACTTATGATCACATGGTGGAAAAACCGCGTGGGTTCGCTCCCCGACTCTGGCAGAGCTTTTGCAATTAATTCTGAACGATGTTTCGAAATTAGGTTCTCAATTTTGCATTGAAGTGTGGAGCAAATTGGTTGGGGTAAGAGAAAAAAGACCATTTGGTGAGTGAATCCATCCCTAAATTAGAAGTCAGAAGTTTAGAAGGATGTCAGGGTGGCCGAGTGGTTAAGGCGTGTGACTTATGATCACATGGCGGAAGCACCGCGTGGGTTCGATCCCCGCCTCTGGCAGACCTTTTGCAACTAATTCTGAACGATGTTTCGAAATTATGTTCTCAATTTTGCATTGAAGTGTGGAGCAAATTGGTTAGGATAAGAGAAAAAAGACCTTTTGGTGAGTGAATCCATCCCTAAATTAGAAGTCGGAAATTTAGGAGGTTGTCAGGGTTACCGGGTGGTTATGGCGTGTGACTTATGATCACATGGTGGAAAAACCGCGTGGGTTCGCTCCCCGACTCTGGCAGAGCTTTTGCAATTAATTCTGAACGATGTTTCGAAATTAGGTTCTCAATTTTGCATTGAAGTGTGGAGCAAATTGGTTGGGGTAAGAGAAAAAAGACCTTTCGGTGAGTGAATCCATCAATAAATTAGAAGTCGGAAATTAAGGAGGATGTCAGGGTGGCCGAGTGGTTAAGGCTAGTGACCTATTATCACACTACGGAAACGCCTCGTTGGTTCGCTCCCCGACTCTGGCAGAGCTTTTGCAATTAATTCTGAACGATGTTTCGAAATTAGGTTCTCAAATTTGCATTGAAGTGTGGAGCAAATTGGTTGGGGTAAGAGAAAAAAGACCTTTCGGTGAGTGAATCCATCCCTAAATTAGAAGTCGGAAATTAAGGAGGATGTCAGGGTGGCCGTGTGGTTCAGGCGTGTGACTTATGATCACATGGTGGAAACACCGCGTGGGTTCGATCCCCGCCTCTGGCAGATATTTTGCAATTAATTCTGAACGATGTTTCGAAATTATCTTCTCAATTTTGCATTGAAGTGTGGAGCAAATTGGTTGGGGTAATAGAAAAAAGATCTTTTGGTGAGTGAATCCATCCCTAAATTAGAAGTCGGAAATTAAGGAGGATGTCAGGGTGGCCGAGTGGTTAAGGCTAGTGACTTATGATCACATGGTGGAAACGCCTCGTTGGTTCGCTCCCCGACTCTGGCAGAGCTTTTGCAATTAATTCTGAACGATGTTTCGAAATTATCTTCTCAATTTTGCATTGAAGTGTGGAGCAAATTGGTTGGGGTAATAGAAAAAAGATCTTTTGGTGAGTGAATCCATCCCTAAATTAGAAGTCGGAAATTAAGGAGGATGTCAGGGTGGCCGAGTGGTTAAGGCTAGTGACTTATGATCACATGGTGGAAACACCGCGTGGGTTCGATCCCCGCCTCTGGCAGATGTTTTGCAATTAATTTTGAACGATGTTTCGAAATTATGTTCTCAATTTTGCATTGAAGTGTGGAGCAAATTGGTTGGGGTAAGAGAAAAAAGACCTTTTGGTGAGTGAATCCATCCCTAAATTAGAAGTCGGAAATTTAGGAGGTTGTCAGGGTTACCGGGTGGTTCAGGCGTGTGACTTATGATCACATGGTGGAAACACCGCGTGGGTTCGATCCCCGCCTCTGGCAGATATTTTGCAATTAATTCTGAACGATGTTTCGAAATTATCTTCTCAATTTTGCATTGAAGTGTGGAGCAAATTGGTTGGGGTAATAGAAAAAAGATCTTTTGGTGAGTGAATCCATCCCTAAATTAGAAGTCGGAAATTTAGGAGGTTGTCAGGGTGGCCGGGTGGTTAAGGCGTGTGACTTATGATCATATGGTAGAAACACCGCGTGGGTTCGATCTTTGCCTCTGTCAGATCTTTTGCAATTAATTCTGAACGATGTTTCGAAATTATGTTCTCAATTTTGCATTGAAGTGTGGAGCAAATTGGTTGGGGTAAGAGAAAAAAGACCTTTTGGTGAGTGAATCCATCTCTAAATTAGAAGTCGGAAATTAAGGAGGATGTCAGGGTGGCCGAGTGGTTAAGGCTAGTGACTTATGATCACATGGTGGAAACGCCTCGTTGGTTCGCTCCCCGACTCTGGCAGAGCTTTTGCAATTAATTCTGAAAGATGTTTCGAAATTAGGTTCTCAATTTTGCATTGAAGTGTGGAGCAAATTGGTTGGGGTAAGAGAAAAAAGACCTTTCGGTGAGTGAATCAATACCCTAAATTAGAAGTCGGAAATTAAGGAGGATGTCAGGGTGGCCGAGTGGTTAAGGCGTGTGACTTATGATCACATGGTGGAAACACCGCGTGGGTTCGATCCCCGCCTCTGGCAGATGTTTTGCAATTAATTTTGAACGATGTTTCGAAATTATGTTCTCAATTTTGCATTGAAGTGTGGAGCAAATTGGTTGGGGTAAGAGAAAAAAGACCTTTTGGTGAGTGAATCCATCCCTAAATTAGAAGTCGGAAATTAAGGAGGATGTCATTGTGGCCGAGTGGTTAAAGCTAGTGACCTATTATCACACTACGGAAACGCCTCGTTGGTTCGCTCCCCGACTCTGGCAGAGCTTTTGCAATTAATTCTGAACGATGTTTCGAAATTAGGTTCTCAATTTTGCATTGAAGTGTGGAGCAAATTGATTGGGGTAAGAGAAAAAAGACCATTTGGTGAGTGAATCCATCCCTAAATTAGAAGTCAGAAGTTTAGAAGGATGTCAGGGTGGCCGAGTGGTTAAGGCGTGTGACTTATGATCACATGGCGGAAGCACCGCGTGGGTTCGATCCCCGCCTCTGGCAGATCTTTTGCAACTAATTCTGAACGATGTTTCGAAATTATGTTCTCAATTTTGCATTGAAGTGTGGAGCAAATTGGTTAGGGTAAGAGAAAAAAGACCTTTTGGTGAGTGAATCCATCCCTAAATTAGAAGTCGGAAATTTAGGAGGTTGTCAGGGTTACCGGGTGGTTATGGCGTGTGACTTATGATCACATGGTGGAAAAACCGCGTGGGTTCGCTCCCCGACTCTGGCAGACTGAACGATGTTTCGAAATTAGGTTCTCAATTTTGCATTGAAGTGTGGAGCAAATTGGTTGGGGTAAGAGAAAAAAGACCATTTGGTGAGTGAATCCATCCCTAAGTTAGAAGTCAGAAGTTTAGGAGGATGTCAAGGTGGCCGAGTGGTTAAGGCGTGTGACTTATGATCACATGGTGGGTTCGATCCCCGCCTCTGGCAGATCTTTTGCAATTAATTCTGAACGATGTTTCGAAATTATGTTCTCAATTTTGCATTGAAGTGTGGAGCAAATTGGTTGGGGTAAGAGAAAAAAGACCTTTTGGTGAGTGAATCCATCCCTAAATTAGAAGTCGGAAATTAAGGAGGATGTCAGGGTGGCCGAGTGGTTAAGGCGTGTGACTTATGATCACATGGTGGAAACACCGTGTGGGTTCGATCCCCACCTCTGGCAGAGTCTTTGCAATTTATTCTGAACGATGTTTCAAAATTAGGCACTTAATTTTGAATTGAAGTTTGGAACAAATGGGTTGGGTAAGAAAAAAAGACCCCATTGTGAGTGAATCCATCCCTAAATTAGAAGTCGGAAATTAAGGAGGATGTCAGGGTGGCCGAGTGGTTAAGGCGTGTGACTTATGATCACATGGTGGAAACACCGCGTGGGTTCGATCCCCGCCTCTGGCAGAGCTTTTGCAATTCTTTTGCCTGTTTCACCATTCCCAATCTTTCTACCTCTCTCCGTTTCTCTTACTCTCACCATTTCTCCTGCTTCCTCCGTTTCTAACGTTCTCTCCATTTCTCTCCCTGTTCTTCGTCCAGGCGACCACAGTGCATCATTTCCTCAGCTCGCCGAATTATCCGAGCGATTACCCACGGAACGCGGAGTGCTACTGGATGCTGCAGGTGGGTGGGAGGGCTAGTTTTGCCCTTGGATGAAAACGAGCTATAAAGATAGGATGTCTCCGATCTTCAGGCGCCCACATCCGGCCGCGTCTTCCTCGAGTTTGTTGACGACATGGGGTTCCTGTGCGAGGACTCATGCGACAAATCATACGTCGAGATCAAGTACCACAACGACTTCCGGCTCACGGGTGCAAGGTAGCTTAATAAAAAAACATTTTAAAGCAAACTAAGCAGACATAATTAAAAATTGTAAGGATAAAATAAATTAATAATTCGCAAAATAGATTCTGTTGCCCGAGCCGTCCGCGCCAGCAGTTCGTCTCCTTCTCCAACGAGATGCTCGTCATCATGCGTGGTTACGGTGGCGCCGGACAAGGCTTTCGCGCCCGCTTCTGGTCAATAGTTTTATTTATCTTTTTTATTTTTATTTTTAAAGATTAATGAATACCGCAGACGATGTACGATGAAAAGATATTAATAATAAACCCATTGAATAGATCCCATGTAGGTCTGACAAGGGCGAGGATATCCCACCTCCTCCTTCGCTGCCACCACCGTCGTCCACAGCCAAACCGACCGTCCCTACGACTACTGTATGTTGGGAAAAGGAAGCAGTAGCAGAGTGCGTGAGAAGTTGTGAGAAGCATACCAGTTTGCACTATTGTTCTCCCTAATGTTAGCAAATTTGCAAGTAAAAAAAACTTGAATTGATTATCATTTACTACTGCCAGCTTATGACGACATCGGCTGAGCTTTCTACGCTGGCTCCGATGCTGACGACACCTCGTCTAGCTGCCACATCCACTCCCCGCGTGCCCCTTCCCTCCCTCTTCTCGCTCCCTCCCATGCTGACCATGCCGCCACCGACGCCTTCGTCCACTCGCGAGCCAATCACCACGCCCCCCTCCATCGCCGTCACGGTTAAGGCCACCTCCTTCGAGAAGGTCGACCCCAACGTGCCCGAAGGACAGATTCCTGTCAATGGTTTGTTGGCATTTTGAAGATGTGCTGACATGAATTTTTAATTCGAATTAATATTAATAAGTATAGTGTAATAATAGTAATAAAATAATAAATACATTAAAGACTGCGGCTGCGAGATGTGGTCATCGTGGGCGGGCGAGTGCTCGCAGCAGTGCGGAGGCTGCGGCTCCCGTACAAGAAAACGCATCTGCCCAAAGGTCTCCTACTCTCATCTTTAATTCTACTGCTTATGGAATTCTGCATGTATTTTTTTTCAACTGCTCGCCATTTTTACATTGCATATTTGCATGCATAACCAGCTAATGGTAAGGGCATCAGCCTACGCAATACGAAGGGTAAACGTAAATATCAGGGCACAAACTAATGTCCATTTACCTTCCACTAGACTCTTTCTGCACTTATCGCACATAGATTTCAACGCTGTTTACATATCTGTCAATACTTTAATAACATCGACAATCATCTCTCTCACTCACTCACTCTCTCTCTCACTCACTCACTCTCTCTCTCTCTCTCTCTCTCTCTCTCTCTGTGTGTGTGTCTCTCTCTCTGTGTGTGTGTCTCTCTCTCTTCTTTTTACAGGAATCCTGTCAAACGGTCGAGAAGCGTCCGTGCAACTTCCGTGCCTGCCCCACGGGCACTAATTTCCTGCTCAACAACGGCGAGATTCATCTGCTTTGGCGCGGCTGCTGCGTCGGTGCGTCTGGATTTTATAATAACAGCTTTAAAAATCTATTCTCCCTCTCTCTCTCCATCCAATTATCTCCTTTCTCTCTCCCTCTCTCTCTCTCTGTCTCTCTCTCTCTCTAGCACTCTCCTCCTTTACTCTTTTTCCTCCCCTTCTCTCGCGTTTTTGTGCCTCTTTTATTTAATTTCTCTTTCTCTCTCCGCAGGCCTTTTCCGTTCTGGCGAGGAATGCACTGCGTTGGAGAGCGGCTCGAACTCGTTCCTCAAGCTCATCTCGCAGCTGCTCAGTGCACAGGACGCGTCTGCCTCTGCCGCGCGCTCCGAAACGGTCCGTGCTGGTGAGAGTCTCGACCTCAGACGACGTCTTAACTAGTATCAGCAAGCTGCACCCCCTCTTACGCCCCTCGCTACTCCCCAATTTTATCCAATGCAGATGCCCCTATAGCCACATGCCTTCTTTTTTTTAACTGATTTTATTACTTGTCGAATAGCTATAGCTCTATTTGTAATGTAATTCGAAGACATTCTTGTCTAACGGGCTTTCTCTTTGCATCCTCTTCAGACCTTTATCATATCTCGTAGAAGATATATTTGTATGTATATACCGTAGCTGCAAGTGAAAGCTATATAATTAATAATCGTGAACAACTCAGTATCAAATGCATGAACTCACTGGAGCTTCAGGTATGCTTGAAGGCCTCATTTTTCTTCATAGTTGAAAGCCCTGCGCTAGTCATTAGCGTGTGAATAATGAAGTTTTCGGCCGAATCCTTATTTTAGCGAGCGAGTTGTTAAATCTCAGTTCGGGCAGAAAAATGTTATGATGCTATATATGTATGTACATACATACATAGGTGTATTCCTAGGCGTGAAATGGCGGGATATGGTGAGTTTTGGAGTGTGGCGGTGGCCGTGTGTCTCTGTAGATTTGTGCTCGTGACGAGAGGATCCGGAGTTGATTCCCGGCCGGCTGCGGTGTCGGAGTCGTCGTGCTGCTCGGCTCGGTTGTCGGCGTTAGCGAGCGATCGAACATCTTGAAGTAGGCATCCGAGCGAGCAGACGCCTACGTGGAAAATCACAACTTGACTTGGTACTGTATTTTTGTTTATCGTGGCAACTTGATTAATGAAATGCACTGAAAGTGTGCAACAGGCACTGAGAAAGTAGAAATACTTGAAAGAGAAAAAATGAACTTGATGAACATTACCTCTGCGAGATCCAGCGGTTGCACGAGGGGCGACACTGGCGCCGAGTGGGGCGCAGCGGCGGGCGACGGCACCCTCGACGGCGTCGGCGAATCGGTGACGGCGGCGCGGCCGATCGGCAGGACGCGGGCGCGGAGGGCAAGCAGACGGCGTCGCACTCCTCGGTGGCCGGCAACGAAGAAGAGAGAACAGAACAACGCGCTCAGTGAATGACCCTCCAAGTGGGAATTCAGTAGGAATTTATTAAATCATTAGGAAAGCATAATAATATGTCACATTTAAAATATTAAAACCATATCTATTAGGGAAAGATAGTTTAACCTACAATGTAAAATAGGCCGCTGAGAAAGCCGCAGGAGTACTCGGGAGATTCGTAGTTCGAGAGCCATGCGGAGGCCAGAGACAAGAAGTTGAGAAGAAACGAGCTGATGACGACTGGCAACAGCGTCTTCGTGATGTCGATGACACTGCTAACCTGGAACAACAGTCAAAATGTCTCTAAAAATTATGTAGATGCTCGCGGATTCAGTCGTTTGTGCGTTCATTCATGCAAATTATGTGCGAAAATATAGATCGACTGTTTTGTTTGGATCCCTCTGCAATTGACACGTAGAAGATATGTACCTGAAAGCGCACGTTCAGCGAGCACTTGGCGAATGTCGACTTGTATCGATAGCGACTGAACTTGACACAGGCGATTGCGAGCTGGAAAGTATTCTCTCTATCTCTCTTTGTCTCTCTCTCTGCTCTCTCTCTCTTTATCTCTATTTCTCTTTCTCTTTATTCTCTCGCTCTCTTTCTCTCTCTCTCTCGCTCTCTCAGTCTCTCTCTCTCTCTCTGATCTCTCACAATCAGAGCGAATGCAGGAACGAACCGCGCAGGCACTAGCGTCAAGACTGTTGCCGATGACGGCAGCAGACAGAATCTTCTCAACTGCAAGATTATTCAGCAGTAAACATGCAGACTTTGTATCTAATCTCTTGCATTATGAGACATTTCACACTGGACAAGGAAGCACAGATCAGAAAGCGCTTACCGCCGTGAGCGACACACGCAAGCCAGAAGGAGAGCATTGTCTAAAAATGGATGAAACACTATAGTATTTTTAGAAGTATTTATAAAGAAGCTAGAAAGAATAGCTTTATGAATGCCTTATATCATATACATAAAGGCTGCCTGACCGCAACGCAAGCCGCGACGCTGCATGCAGTGATACTCGCAACGCTTTGGCGATACTTCTTCAAGAGAGTTGACACGAGGAGGAGGTCAATGATGGCGGCAAGCACGAGGACAGAAGAGAGAAGCGAAGCCGCGTCATGAACGATGAGGAAGACGCTTCCGCCATCTTACAGTAATTGGATCACAAAACTAATAATACTATCGAAATATTGAATGTTTGTATACATCTAGATCTTCCCTGGTGGAAGCAGGAAAGAGACCTGGAAAGTGTGTTCTCGCAGTGAAATAGACACCGAGATGGAGAAGGCGCGTGACTTCTGCTATATTCGTTATGACAACGACAAGATAGGCGAGTGCAGTTCCCGTTAGGAAGATTCTTAAGAGATGTCATGATCACTTATGTCTTCCACATGGAAGGGAGCAGTGGTAGATTTAGGAGAGAGGAATGCAGAGAGAGCGAGAGAGAAGGAGAATACAAGAGTGAAAAAGAGAAACTATGCATGTGAGCTGTCCAAGAAATAACAAGTACTAAATATGTATGTACCACTACTGCGATACTATTCATATAGTATGTATGTACCATTGAGAGGACGAGCAGATATGTACACAACCAATGGAAAGAGAACATTGTCGGAAAATTAATGAAGGGACACTTTTGAGGGGGAAGACTAGTGTACCCTATCATTAGAGGAAACGAAGTGTTCGTCTAACACAATATGTTCAAGGATTTTAGGACGAAATACAGTAACAAATGAATATTTATGCATATATAAGGTATAAATACGTATATTAACCTGCAATTCGTGTGCACAACGGAGTAAACGTTAAGCGCGCCAAGGAAGCCGCCGATTGCAGGAAGCGCAGCGAAGGCGGCGGCCAGCTCGGCCGCAGGCAACAGCGCCGGCGGATACTCTTCACTCATCGCAGACTCATTCATCATTAACCTTCAATTTACTTCCTTGTTTTTAAGACATAACAATTATTATCCACTCTTGTTTGTACATCCTCACCTGACGAGAGAGCTTACCGTCAGCTAAGGACGAGGTCGCGAAATCGCCGAATCACAAGAGTTGCTCATTGGGTGCACGCGAGGACATCTCGCCTCACACGCTCGCGGATTTGCTGCTCTGCGAGGATGATGCTATGCTTTTCTTTCTTTTTTTGACGCAAGATGTTCCCGTTTCACTCTCCATTTTCAATGGCGCGTAATGGAAACATGCGGAGAGATGAGCAGCCTCTTGACGTCATCTTGTATTCTTCTTTTCTTTATATTTACTCGCTTGGCATGGGAATCTCTATCTGTCTGCACAACAATAAGAAGCACACGCGACTTGTCCTCCACTACGTTCAGCACAAACAAGGACAAGGCAAGGACGCTTTTGGAGGGCTGCCAAAAGGAAGTCGAAAAAAATTCAAGAAGAGAGAAACATCTTATTGCTGCGTCTAGCTATGAAAGATATGTGTCTTTAGTGAAAGAAACGTAAACGGAGCAAAAGGGGTTAAGGGAGAGAAAGAAAATCGAGGGACTGAATAAAAGATCGAGTATGCTACACACCGAGGATTACGACGTCATCTGCATTGAGGAAGAATCCGTGACGCGCAAAAGCGTGACGAGATGTGCCATTGAACCATTCGCATGGTGGAAGATGCCATGCAATTCCTCAGAGTATTCAGAAAGGCAGCAGATACGTGAATCCTTTGTGCGTGCGTAAACAAAATTTGTTTTGGAATGAAGTGCTCAAAACAGACCAGGAAATAATATTCGCATGAAAATAAAGAAAGAACATTCCTGCAAAAATGGCATTGTCCTGCAGAGAAGAGAAGGAATCCCTGATGTTCCACTGGACTCTGAATGATGATGCCCTTTTTAATGCTCAACATATCGCTTTTCAAGAAATTTCACTATCATCCGTTTGGAGAGAAGCGTTCGAATTTCCAAGGACATGCTTCGAAATCAGCTGATCATTCAGCAAGAGCAGACATGTCTTTACTGGACATTACACATGAATCCGATTTTTGTGTATCAGTGCACGCAACATTTAGCCCCCTCTCAGATTCATACTAATAAAATTTCTCCATTTCCAAACACAAAATTATAATGAAAAAGAGCACATTAATGCTTGCCCACTGTTATAAAAAAAAAAGGATCCTTTCACACGTACAAGGTTACATCCATTTCCACGATTTACCCTACAAGGATTTAGATGACTGAGCCGTATTCTCAAGATAATGTACAAATCCGACTACATGTTTTATTTTTATTTTACAGCAGAAGGGAGTACGAACAATATTTACAACCAGCAGGTGCTGGCAAAGGAAGGAAGGAAATATTCGCTGGGCGAATCGCAGGGGGGGGGGGTATGAAGCGCCACAGTTGACGCAAGCACGAGCTCCTTACAAATAATATACACGCCAACAATGCGAACGAGATAAGCAATGATATCGGGTTCGAGAAATCGAAGATGCATTCTGCATCCAACACACATATCTGCACTCTCATATGTATCAGTTCCCGGTTAAATAACTTGGATCCAGAGAAGAAAGTCTGTATCGATGTGCATAAGCAAGAAGTTAGTATGAAACGGACGATCGTCAGCTAAAATATTCGTTCACTATTTAGGAAGACTGTATTATGGTAATACACCAATGGAACATTAGAGAAACCGCATGTAATTCATCATTCCCTTAATAATTCAAATGTCTCCGTTTTGTGGATAGACTCTAAGCGCGCTTTCCTCGATTCTACAACCGTAAGAGGCTAAAGAACGTGTTATTTGCAACCTACATTTAAACGTCTTCCCAGAACTTTTAGCTAAAGTAGAACTAGAGCAAGATAGAATAATTAAGCCTTTGGTAGGTCCTTTGGTACTGAGTTATCATGATCTAGGTTAGCGTTAGCACAGAAAAAGCGAACGGGTAATCGGCCTGAACAAGTTTAAAAAGAGGATTCAATGATGGATAAGATTTCAAAGAGAGCATATGGACAGTGTGAGTGAGTGAGTGAGTGGATGAGGGAGTGAGTGAAAGAGAGAGAGAGAGAGAGAGAGAGAGAAGAGAGAGAGAGCGAGAGAGAGAGCGAGAGAGAGAGAGAGAGAGAGAGAGAGAGAGAGAGAGCGGGGAGTCTGAGCACTTTCCGTTGACGAAATAAGATGCCAAGAAAACGTCACACGCATTTGATCGACCGCGGAATGAAGCATAGTAATGAATCTATCGAGACAAGCAAACAAATCATTCGATACCTTCTAGTAAACGCAGCCGGGATGAAGTGCAATAAGCAGACTAAGGAAGAAGTCGAATGAATGACAACTGCGTGGCTGGGGACTGGAATCGCATGCTGAAAGTACAAGTCGCACCCTTATGGGACATCTCTCACTAGCAGATGCATGACGGATAGGTTAAAGATAAAACAAGACTATGTCAAAGCATGCAGTTAGTATAACAAATATGTAACAAGAATAAACAAGCAACAAAAATGAAGAGACATTTGGGGTTAGATGGAATGAGCGAGGAAAAAAAAAGAAAGGGTAAAGTGACAGGGAAGCAAAAGCACATGAACAACAGATGTATGTACAGTCAGAGAGAGAGAGAGAGGCACAGTCGACATGAAGGGAGGGGGGCCAAGGAAGGCATTCTTTGGGCGCCCTATGAATCCAGGCCGATGGCATCGCAGCCCGTGTAGAACGCTTTAACGGCCCAGAGGTTCGGAAATTGGGCTGCCTGCGCATCGATCAGCGGAACCAGCGACTCGTCCTGAACATTAAGAGGTTGCAAATTAAATGGCAAAAAAAATCATTGTCTGAACATGGAGCAACTATATATTTGTATGTTAATAAAGTAGACATCGGCGGGGGCGAACCCGTGTGTTTATCAATCTTTGTCCATGTATTGTAAAATGTAGAAAAGAGAACAAACTGGAGGAAAATTGGGCATCTCGTAGATGGGAAGCTTAAGGCTCTCAAGATAGTTTCGTATCCTTATCGCTTCAGCCTCGGTGCGGGGGAACAACCTGCGAGGGTATATCAGTTGGGAATTGGAAGTGGTTGGGGAACAGCAACATTCCAACATTCTGTGGCGCACCGAAATGTGTGAAAAAGGAACATACGGTATCTGACTAACCACTCAAAGTGCTCGCCGGTATGAATGAGGATGATCTGTCGCTTGTCAACCGAGTACACCAAGCAGGACTTCAGCGATTTCAGCTCGTACTCCTTTGAAGTGCAGGCAATTATTAATTTAAAAAAATTTAATCAGCAAAACAAGAAGAAAAGAATACTAACAACAAGAGAGCGCATAAAGCCATCAACGAAGCAGTTCTCGCCGATCTGGCAAATCAGCATGTGCGACTTGGTGAAGAGGACGATCGCCGAGTTCAGCGGTGGCACGCATGGCTACAAGGAAGAGACATGAGAGGATTCAGCAGTCACGACCGACTGCCAATGGAGTACCAGGCAGGAATGCAGTTCTCCAACCACCTTGGCCACATCTTCACAAAACTAGCAAAGACTGTACATGAACTGAACACTCCTAGCAACGCCAAGATTAGGTGTAGTACTTGTGTTGGATAGCTGTCCAGAGAGATGAAGCTAATAGCCAATTCGTCTAACCTGGACAGTGGTATTCTGCAGCTTGTGAATCCAGTTGTTCTGCTTGCTTGGGGAGGGGAAGGAGACTTCGTAGTGGTAGTCGGGGCCGCGGATGGCCATGACGTTCGGCAGCTCGGCCGCGTGCGGGATCGTGTCGCAGACTTGCACGGAGGGCGTGCCGTCCGAGTTGCATCTGAAGAAGAGAGTTAGAAAGAGCCAGTCCAATATTACTTTACCGACAACATCAGGCAAAAAGAAAAGGACGAAACAAAACATCATCTAACCACAATACTCAAGTAAAAACATACAGTATACTCTCATCCTAATTATAGAATTAAAATAAACGAAAATAAACGGATTCCTCACCTCAAGTCGAGCACCTTCTCGCCAAGGCGACACGATGAGTCGCTGAAGATGTACAGCTTGCTATCGCTGCAACTTTTTTTTCAATCATCCTTTACTAGATCGGTGTAAAATTAAGAAACCATTTGTATTTCATAAGCATTTATAAATGTAAACACGAAGAGCCCCTTATGCTTGCCTGATAATGAAGAAGCTCTGCTTCCATTCCGTGACATTGCCGGTGAACCAGCCACGCGTCACTTCACGCCACATCATGTACGACGCATCGCCGCTCTACAATTGCCGGATTACTGATTGGTTGCCAGGGCCTGAATGAAGGCAAACCGATTCGTCTTTGAGAGAGAGCGGCGTCTGATTCCAGAAGGCAATCGACATGAGAAGGACGTCAGAGGGCGGCTAAAGATTGCACATTTGCTTATTCTTTTTCTTGTTCATCACATTAAGCTACGAAGAGAGAAAAGAATACCAGATCTCGTATGAATCGCCTGAGAGTGAGCTCGAAGGGAGCGATGCCGTCGTAGATGGCAGGAGGAGTCGTGCCGACGCTCGTGCTTGCCTATAATTTCCCTTCACGCATCATCTCTCTCTCTCACTCACTAACTGTTCTCTCTTGCTTTTTCACTTTCCTGCTTTTCCACTATCCCGTTGTCTCTCTCGTTTCCCTTCCCCCCTTACTGACATTGACGATAGTTTTGAAGATGCATGCTCCAAGTGACGGGTCTCCGGTGGATATACCAACGATGCGGTCACTCCTCTCTTTGTCCTTGACATTAAAGCAGCTTCCTTGTGCCGAATAGAAGACAACGATGAGACCGCCGTGCGATAGCTGAGCAAAACCAATCAATAATAGATCTACTTTCCACTCTCTTGTCACATGGGGGCTTGTTGTGGTTGCATTGAACCTCTGGATTACCATTTGTTTCGATGAAGCTGTTGAAGTTAGAACAGTTTCGCAAAGAAAAACATGTATTATTTTAGCACAAGCAATTTAGAAGAAGATACCACCTCGATATATGCAATGTTGGTGAGTGGCAGAGTGGCGTGGATTGTGTACTCGACGAGCAGCTGCGTGGAAGGGATCGTCGGATCAGCCGCACCGAATCCGGTCGGGATGGCTAGGCCCGTTAGATTGTCCGCCAGACTTTGTGTCAGCAGGTACAGATTGCGGTCCGTCACCAGGAGAAGTCTGTGCGAGAGAAGTACGGTAATCAAAGATTATATATGCATAATATTTGTAACGAGTACGATGATATGCATCGGTCGCCCCACATCCGCTCTCGAACCTCCCATTTTCGACACTCGGAGAGCCGTCGTAGACGTGGAAGAGTCGATGGAACTTTTCACACAAGTCGACATCAGCAAAGACGTCCATCGCGAAGCGGAGCACTTCGCCAGAGTGAAGACTGTAATTCACGGAGTGGAGAGAGAGAGAGAGAGAGAGAGAGAGAGAAGAAGAAGACGGAAAGACAAAGGAGAGAGAGAGAGTAATATGAGAAAGACAGGGAAAAAAACAACAGAGACGGAGAGAGTGAGAGGGAGAGAGAGATAGGAGAAAGAAGAAAGATGAAGAGTGCCTAACGTGATAGCTCCCTCGACAGCCTCATCCTCCTCGTCCTCGACACTCTTCATCTCGGAGTGATCTCCATTGACTGCACCCGATCCATGCCACGAGTTCTGCCTCGCTTCCTCATTCAGAATCGACGTGAACGACTTTGCTTCGCCGTCAAATTGCTCGAGCTTCACCTGAAAAAATTTTTTTTTTAATAACAAGAATGTAAGACGAGAAATGTCAAACAAGCACCTTACTAAAAAAAATTCTTAGTGTTATTCCATGATCTTTGAACCTTGATCCCTTTTGATATCTCATCTTGATCTTTGTGCAAAATGTCTAGTGTCAAGGGCAAGGCTTCTCCCCTCCTCTCACGGTTGTCCACTTGACCTTTTCCTTGAATTCTCACATTTAAAATTGGGTGGGGGAGGGGGTGTCCCATTCGGGTTAACGATCGTCTATCTTCCTTCGCATGTGAAGAGCCAAGGCTTTCTTTATTGCGTAGCCGTTTTCTATAGTCGTGCTGCCCTCTTGCCTTCAATATCAGAGCGAACACTTGGACAGCAAGGTAGTAGCAAGGACATGTGGTGGTTTATGAGAGAAGGAGAAGCGGCGTCTTGCTTATTGCTAATAAAGTGATTCCTTTACACGTTGAAAACGTATCAAGAAAGACGCGAAAGAGAGAGAGAGAGAGAGAGAGAGAGAGAGAGAGAGAGAGAATGAATAGGAATCGCTGGAAGCGAAATCCATCACAGTATAGCGAATGCATGAGAACAGAGTAGAAGGAAGAATAGTGTAGGCAGAAAGTATGTCATGTAGACATTCAGACAAGAAATGAGACTGAAGTGACCAAGAATCTGAACGCGAGGAAGCAAAAGATGAGAAATAGGGAAGCACTAAACAGGCAACATCAAACATTGCAAATAGGATGGCCGGAAACAATAGAAACAATAGGGAATAGTCAAAGAAGATGCAAGTACGAATTTGAGACATTTTGAAAAAACCGATATGAATGTGGGGTTTGGCCATTTTTTATCAAGCTGGTATGCTTTAAAAAAATGCAGAGTAGTCAAATACAGTACTGCGTGAAAGCAGACAGGAGCTACAGTACCTGCGAGATGGTCTTCTGAAGAACATCATCCAGTCGCTGCTCGGCCGGCTCGGCAAGCCTCTTCGCGTCGTCGTGCAGCTGTCGCTGACTGCCGATTCGGCCACCGCCCGCAAACGAATCGCCGTTCCCTTCGTGCTGTGATGCTTCCTGAGAAAAAAAAACAGACTTACCCGGATTCAGTCCGAAAGCCTACCAATAATATTACAAACAAACAATACTAAAAAATTTTATCGCTAGGCCGTAAATTCAAAAAAGAACAATTACAACGACTAACATCCATAACGTATCCGTTTAATCGACGACTTCTCCGTTGACGAGCGAGATCGTTGAGAATCATGTCCTGCAAGGCATCAGACATGAACAAGAAGAAATAGCTTGATTTTTGGAAGTGAACACTGGTTGCTACGTAAATCTTCATATAAACTCTTTCCCTCCTTCATAATAAAAAGCAGAGATCGCCAAATCCTATTGTTGATTACTGTGCAGTAAATTATTCTGGATAAGGTATCGAAAGAACTCGCCTGATCTCGGGTGCTAGAGATCAGCCTCTCGTGCTCTTCAGTCAAAGGCGGCGGCACGACATCGGGTGTGCGAGTCTGCTCCTCGTCAGCCGCCGCGTCCTCCTCTCGGATGTGCTCGATGGGCCGGCCATTCCGGTGACGACGGAAAGTGGAAGAGCGAGTGGATGAAGACGAGATGGCAACAACGGCAGTGGCTGGCATGGGGGGAGGAGAGATGGCAGAGCCGGCCAGAGAGGACTCCAGGCTCATCGTCGCTGAGGAAGGCGCTTCGTAGGCAAGCGGCACAGAGCCATGCAGTCGGGACGAGCGCTAAAATACTCATAACGTCATTCTAAAAGTTTGCCAGCAACTTCGCATTATGGTACTTGCACTAAGAAAACAATATTCTAATCTGTTCGAAGTATTCATTTCAGCTTACTCATCCCACCATCAGGATTTAGCAGAGTAAGAGAGGGAATACTAACATCGAATGCGAACTGGATGTTGTCGAGCTTGCCAATGTTGATGACGATCAACTCGAAGACTCCGTAATTACGCAGGCATGCAGATTCGATGTAGAAGCGTCGAGTCAGAGATCTCCAAAGTATGGAGGTCAATCAAGAACAAAGCACATGCTTATCAGCTTCTCTCTTATCTACGCTTGGAAGACTCGAGCATATACTGATGCTTCACTATCTGTAAACAACTACGCCGTAAGGAAATGAATGAGCCCCCGGAGATGTGCGTTAAAAATCAAGTACATTTTATCTCACATCTCATGGCTAGCGTTTTTGCTGCTGCTACATATTTTATTTTTTGCGGTTCAAAAGAAGTAAAAATTATCAAACCGTGCTCCGAGAAAAGCGAGTAGCTGGAAGTGGAGACTGGAGCGGTTGAAGGAGTCCTTGAGCCATGCCAGCGACATTCTGCGACTTCCTCCAACCGGCGCGTACTCCGCTTCCATCAGTCGCTGCTCGCGCACCGGAAGGAACTCGCGCACGTACCGCCAGTAGCTCTTGTCGTTGCGAATCAGACTGCAAAAGATAATTCAATCAATATCCATGAGATTAGGAACTATCGGACCATAAGAATAATGGCCATTAAGGAATACTCATACACAACAAAGCAATAGCTCTTGAAAAGAAAATGCAACCCATTGAAGGATATGAATCATCGTCGTCGCATTCCTATTATTAGTCATTCAAAAAAGGCACAATCACCAGCAAAATACAAGAGGAAATAAAAAATTAAATAAATGCAACACAAACCCATGGCAAAGAACTGCGTCCACAGTCATGAGAAGCTCTTTCGCAACTTCGTTCGTGCCATCAACAATCTGAGGAAAATAAGGTTAATTACTGATGGTGAAACTAAAAAAAAAACATAGCAATATATTATACTATAAAAGGGCAAAGTGGAAGGAAGGAAAGCAAGAAAGAAAGAATGACGAAAACCTCAATTTCGTCCTGAAGCGCCTCAACGCACGAGTCAATCTTCTGTTGAAAGACAGCGTGTAGACGGCGAGAGGGCCGCTGCGGGGGCGGCAGATTCAGCGGAGTCAGCTGATACGACTGGAACATCGCTGAACAAGACTAGCGATGTCATGTGGGCAGCCACGGATCGACCCGTCCCGCATTTTTCCGGGCTTCAGAATTTTAGGCTCTGCATCACTCGTTTTTCAAATTTTCATTATTTTTGAAGAGTTTCCAGGGGCCAGAAGGTTTGGGCGGACATAAAAAGTAAACTGATAAAGATAAAACAATCTTACACATTTGCATTTGAACATGTTTTTAAAATTACACAATACAATGCAAAATCACTCATTATCACGATACCCCGCCTCCAACTAAATAACTGTTAAACATGAAACGATGTTAGTGTGCTAAGTCCCCAAAACATAAATAAAATCAAAATATAAGCATAACAAGCGGACTGACTAGCGATGAGGCCTTAAGCAGAAGATGATGCGCGTCGTTATCTCATTGGATAGAAGCCAGCACCGCGTCCCTTCGGCGGACAAGACTACAGGGAAGTATGCGCGTCAGCAGTCAACAAAATAAAAAAAGGCAACGAAACGGAAAATGATCAAGCACGAATGATAAATAGCTGAAAACAAAGAGGCGGAGCAATTCGTATAGCAAGCGAAAAAAAACTCTTGGCAAATAGCCCAATTTTTCAACCATGATTCAGGGACGCGCGAAATTCAAACAAATGTTCTGAGTTAGTGATATGCGTTAGGAAAAGTTATAAAAACCTCTCTACCTTATCTCTATGTTGTGAACGTTGACGTGCGGCGTCAACATATGCCTCACGTGCTGTAAGGGGCTTGGCCCACTCCCGGGATTCCGGGGCAAATGAAATTATACTTGTGTTGATTAGCAGAATATTCGGTATTTGGGAGCTATACGTTCTTGTAAATTTCTATATTGTGTTCTTTAGGGACTTCAATTTGTGGGCTGTTAATAGTAGAAGCTAGTATATGCATAGAGATACCATCAACCTAGCAGAAAATATTAGAAACTAGTATGTACAGAGACATACCATGAACCTAGCAGAACGGAGTTATTGGATGACAATTCCTGGATTCTCTTTTTGCAATCGGTTCATGCCCGACTTTTTGACTTCTACTGATACGCGAGTGTGTGCTGAAGAAATTTTTTTACAGCATCCTATGAATATTCACTCCGACTTTTAATTTAACTTGGCTCATACGGCTCAAGCCTCTCGGAGTCAATCAAGCCATATCCCCTAGTTCGTGGGAGATACTGTTGAGTACAACGGAGAGCGAGCAGCCTCAAAAAATAAATAAACATTTGTATAGGAAATCGCTGTGAAACTTCTTCGAGTACCCCTTATTTAAGCAGTAATGTTTAGCGATCATTTTTAAAGGTCATGGGGATATTTCATTTTCGGGTGTTTATTGTGAATAACTTCCTCTTTTTATCGCCAATTTCTCCTGAATTTTCTCGGGCAGACTGTTTTAATACCTTCCAACTAAAATTCCATTTTCTTTGCAATTCACATCGTACATCATGTCCAAATTTATAATCTTACTCTCCAATATTATGTTGAGATGGAACTCTGCCGCCGTAGTGAACTGTCGTTTTCTCGGGTGAAAACTCGCGGGAATGCAACTGAACGTAGGGAGATTCAGCCGAGCTTTCGGTTCAACTCTCGACCAAGATGCTCCTCCAAGGACATAATTTTGTTGAACGTAAATGACACATGTAAAAATGCGCTGTGTACTCGTTTGAAAGGGATAGAATGCAGTGCCAATTCTACGAACACCACATACAAGCAGAACTGTCTTATTTCAACTTTTTGATGAAGATTGCTATGAAACATTTCTAATCAGAGATATCAATGGCCTATCTGCAACGGTGGCTGCGTGCCTCGAATATGTCTTACCAACAGCAGCATCCTTACTTCTTGACAACTAACCCTCAGGAAGCACTCTTTTATCAGCTGCCGCCGTAGTAAACTGTCGTTTTCTCGGGTGAAAACTCGGGGGAATGCACCTGATCGTAGGGAGTTTCAGCCGAGGTTTCGGCTGAACATTCAGCCGAGATTATTGCACGATCTCTCTCTCCTTTCAGCCGAGTTATTCAGTTCAGCTGAAAAACTACGTTCAGCCGAGACCTCGGAATATGGAGGGAGACGCGAAACGCGCGCATAGAGAGTGTGTGTTTTGATGAGAATTAGGCATTTTCAGCTCAGGTGCTAATAGAGAGCATAAGGTTCATCGCTGTCGTACAGCACAAGAGGCTTGCTCTCAAATGCTATGATTTATGTGTTTTGATGAGAATTAGGCATTTTCAGCTCACGTACTAATAGAGAGCATAAGGTTCATCGCTGTCGTACAGCACAAGAGGCTTGCTCTCAAATGCTATGATTTTGCTTGCCAATGCTTCATCTCGTAATGGTCGTAGAATTCCTTTATTCTCATTAGTCCGTTAGAATATTATCGAGCAGCAAAATAATGGTTGCATTCAACGACGAGTGCCGTCCTCGAAGAAGACACCGCCATCGATGGCGCAGTATTTCGGACAGATGCCGCGCTCACCGGGTCCGCCGGGCGGACCGGCTGGTCCTGGAGCACCCGGATTGCCGTCAGCACCCGGCTCGCCGTCCGGACCGGGTGGACCTTTGGGGCCGGGCGAGCCGGGCTGACCGTCGAGACCGGGCTGTCCGGGCGGGCCGGGCGGGCCCTGCGGACCTGGCGTACCAGCGGGACCAGGCTCGCCAGGGATCAGCGGCTCGCTCTGCGCCGGAATGCCCGGCTCCCCAGGGGCTCCAGGCGATCCGGGATTACCGGGTGGTCCTGGCGGTCCCTTAGGTCCGGGCTCGCCTGGCGCAGCATCCTGGCCCGGCTGTCCGGGCTCTCCTGGTGTTCCGGCGTCTCCGGGCGGACCGGGTTGTCCTGGGGGACCGGGCGGTCCCTGGGGGCACGGCTTGCAAGGAGGTGGTGTGATTGGTTCGCAAGGCTGCTGAGGTGGCCGTCCGGGATTGCCGGGTAGTCCGGGGGCGCCTGGCTTTCCTGGTCTTCCAGGCTTGCCCGGATTGCCGGCTGGCCCAGGTGGTCCAGGCAGACAGCAGGCATCACAGCCCCCTCCGCCCCCTCCGTCTCCACCGCCGCCAGTTGGACCGTGCCCTCCGATGTCGTAGCCGGCCTGGCGAGCAGTGCGGTTCGAGTTCGGCAGCGACTTGAGATGGTGAACTTCGGACCAGATGTCCTTAGCGGAACCCTACAAAAAGATACCACTCATCTCTCATAAATGCACACCTAATCATTCATTTCGTGCACTACCATGACACTCTTTGTTGTGTACTAACAATAAGTAACCAAGGAAAGCGCTGCATAGGGTACATGCGCCCTTGAAATGTACCTAAAGAGCTCTCTCAGTGCGTCATTTCATACCTTGCAGAAAGCGATCTCGTTGTTCATGCTGCGTTTGACGTGATGGACGTAGTTGTAGACCATCGGTAGAGTCACGCAGACCGAGAGGACGGCGACCACCGAAAAGGTCACCGCGGAGTACGCAACGAAACGATAGGCCCGAATGCGCGTCTCGAGATCCATTACTGTAGAATGTTGCAGTTGGATTTAAAGTGGAACTAGGGTGTAGAACAACATTGTACGCTGTTGAGGAAGAGATAAAAAGGGGAATATAGGAAGCAGAGAGGGAGAAATAGAGAAATATAGACAAAAAGTGACGGATGAAAATGAAGTATAGTTAGCAGCATACTAACTAAGCAAAAAAGAATAAGCCCGCAGAGGAGGGATGTCTTCCAGTCTGCCTTAGACCCGACCGGCCGGCCGCCTTTTATAACTCACGCGAATGCGCAACGGAGGTGCGTCACCACCGAGGAACTGGATAGGGGGAGGGAGTAAAAGTGGACGGAGAGGGAGAGAGAGAAAGAGCTGGGAGAGAGAGAGAGCGAGACAGAGAGAGAGGGAGAGAGAGAGAGAGAGAAGGAGAGAGAGGGGGGGGGAGATAGAAAAGGGGCCGGTTCATGTCGAGGAGCGAATGAAAAAAGGCATAATTATGACAGAATGAAACGAATAAAACGATGAAGAATATAGAATGATTTCAAATTTAAAGAGAGTGGGTGAAACAACAGAGTCAAGAAAAATGAGAAAGAAAGAAGAGGAGAGAGAGAGAGAAGATAGCGAGAGGAATGATGAAGGGAGGTAAAGTGAATGCGGGGGAGAGAGAAAGAGAGAGAGAGAGCGCGCGAGAGAGAGAGAGAGAGAGCGAGAGAGAGAGAGGGAGAGAGAGAGAGAGAGAGAGAGAGTGAGACTGAACTAGGATTAAAGGAAATGCAAGGAAAAGCAGGAATTGCCAAAGAGCAGCCTGCTCGATCAAACCACATCGCTTTTTCAATTAGCTGAATCAGTAATGTTTTCAAGAGATCAACTCGGAGGAAGGCAATTGCAGGTTCCGACTGGAAAGAGTCTGAAAGACACGGTTCGGGTGGCTGGTTAGATGTTGAGTGGCTGTTATTAGGGACAAGTAAGCAGACAAGTAGGAGAGACGGCCAAGTAAGAGGAGACGATCAACGGGTCGATATCTGCCAGATTCTCTCTCTTGTCTCTTTTCGGCGTGTAAGAAAATGACCAGTTCCAACACCGGGAAACTACAATGGCACGAAGTAAAGATTGGTAGTCAGAGAAAGAGAGAGAGAGAGAGAGAGAGAAGCAGAGAGAGAAAGAGAGAGAAATAGGGTGACAATGAGAAGAAAAGGGGAGAGAGATCACGCGATTTATTAGAGTGGATCTTCTCCTTTCCATTCTTCCAATACAAATTGACATGCAAACAAATAGAGAAAAATATTCCGGGACAGTCGACCGATGTATGCGTTAGCTGATTGAAAAGAATTGAAATCTTTCTGCATTTCAATAGACTAAAACAATTACCAGATAGCTTTTGCGTTTTTCTTTGTTTGTTTCAAATCTCGATCTGTATATAAATTCGCACTGTTCTTCTTCCCATTTACATACATATCTACATATTTCCTTACAACCTTTCAATAATTTTCTTTATCTCCTGTTCCCTCTCTCTTCCGCTCTCTCTACATCTCTTTCTTTCTCTCTCTCTCTCTCTCTCCCTCGTTCCCATCACTAATTAAGATCGGCAAGGCAGTGCGCGACGACTGTCATGCATGCTCTCGTCAGGTGAAGCGGCGGCTAATTGGCTGGCCGTTTTCCTTCCTCGATCGAGTCCACTTTTTTGGAGGGAGATCTCGAAGAACCAGCTTCGTCCCAATCTCAATTAAGATCAAAGAAAGCCGAAATTCTCAGCCTTACAGCGATAAGTAGCCTTTCATGGTTGACTTCGTTTATTTCGGGGATCAGAGAAGAACAGAAAAAAAACCAATCTCTTCTTTTTTTACCTTGTCTTCCATATTTTGAAGACATATGGACTATAAGTATCGTATCGAGCGGGCCGTTTTTGCCTACGTTTTACGTGCTTTTCCATGCAGCACATCGTAGTTTGCTGGAAGATTCTTGTTTCTTCTAATTGCGAGGGATAGTGGATAAATTGCACTGCTGCTGGTCCGGTTCGGCACGGGTGAAAAAATTGGAGGAAAGAGTGAGAGTTGTAGCGGGGCAGGTAGAGAGAGAGAGAGAGAGAGAGAGAGAGAGAGAGTGGGAGGGAGAGAGAGATAGAGACAGAGAGACAGAGAGAGTGAGATACAGACACAGAGGCAGCGGTAGAGAAACAACAGTGTGCATTGCTGATTGTGAGGAAGAAGAGGATCATGGCACAGCAGAAAGGCATTCCATATTCATTCATTGTTGACGACAACCGAGGCGTTTTTGTCCGTGACTCTGTGTAAACGGCATTGTGTTGGAGATTACTTCGAGGAATTCATCCTTTCTCTCACTATCTATCTATCTCACTGTCCCCGTATTCTCTCCACCACTCTCATTCTCTATCTCTCTCTTTCTCTCTCTCTCTCTGTGTCTATCTCGTTTAGCCAATGCATAAGTCATTCAATGTTGCCAAAAACGCAACAACCAAAAGCAGAGAAAATTGATAGACGGAATATATGTTTTGTGAGTGATTAATGGAGGAAAACATATCGGCTTAATCAGGGAGTAGTAAACCCGGTTGTCTCCCCGAAGGCTGCTTGCTCTCCATCCACACCTCCGTCCGACTCCTGCTCCTGCGCATGAATCTCTCTCTCTCTCTCTCTCTCTCTCTCTCTCTCTTTCTCGATCTTTCTCTCACTCTCTCTCTCTCGTTCTCTCTCTCTTTGAATAAGTCTCTCCTTTCTGTCCAATTCATTCTATGATCCAGCCGACCCCTCTCTCTCTTAACTGGTTTCCTTTTTCTATGCACGTATACGTTTTTTTCTCCGAAAATGAAGTATATTCATCACAAACAGATATGTAAATAGATAAACACGTCTCTAAATCCAAGGGAGCAGTAAGAGCCCTTTATAAGCATGTTCTGGGGAATGTATTATTTGATAGAGCAGGAACTGGTCAACAGAAGAAGAGCGAATTGACAAGTCAAGAGAAGAGCCAGAAAGAGGAGCTAGTCTTGTCATACTCTTTCAGCTTTGCCTCTTTTTTTTTGCAAATGATTCCTTCTCATCTCTCTTCTTCTGTCTACTGCTAACTTATTTCATTCAGCTTCTACTTTTTTCACTCTCTCCCTCTCGATCTCTGCAGATCATTTCTCTTCACATAATCATCATACTAATTTCTTCAAGCAATTTTAATGGTTTTTCATTAGTGTCGAATAAATGGTGTGATTTAAGAAAATCTCTTTAATGATCTCGCATGGAAAAGTGGAGGGCTGTAAGGGCGCCAACAAACATGAATACGTACATCATCATACAGAAAAGTTTCCTGCCGGCCCACTTAAGAGAGACAGTCGAAGACGGGGCCACCCACCCTTCACCCTTCTTCCCATCCTACCCGACAAGGTTCAAGAGGTTGCGTGTTGCTTCTGGTTAGCACCAGTCAGGGAGTACTCTTGAATGAGGACAGTTCTCATTGTATGAGTTCAATCCATTCGCACCTTCTCTCTCTTACTCTGTCTCTCTCTGTCTCTCTCTTTCTCTCTCTCTCTCTATATGAATCCCTTTCCCTTCCTCTATGTCCTTTTCCTCTCTCTCTCTCTCTCTCTCTCTCTCTCTCTCTCTCTCTATAGATATACATATGTAGTCATATGTCTGTATCGCTGATTCTCTCGGGGGAGGGCAAGGTCTTCGGGAAGTTGAGAGAACTTTGTCAGATGCGACCAAATCACCGCTATATGAGGCAAGACAGCAACAATTGTTATTAGTTTCTTTAAAAAAAACAATAAAAAAAAACTGCGAATGGAACTGAACTGCGTGGCGAGCGATAACGAAGCGAGTGAAGTACTAATTGAAGCATTATTTAATAAAATAAACTTAACAGGCCACAAATGTTCTCAGTTTCATAAACCAAGCAGTTGGCAACAGCCAGCACTCCCCGAGTTCGGCAAAGATTCGTCAGAGGGCCTCGAAATGGCTGAAAAAATTTGATCCCGCAAAACAACTGTCGTTATGCCGGAAAAGATATACTTTTCCTGTATTCACCTCTTTTTCGCTGTAGATGCAAGCAGATTTGTCAGTAATCCAAGGAAGAATGGAGCATGTTCTAGGACTTTTCAATATATTCAATATATATGGGGCGCGTAGAATTGTTCATTTATTCCCATTTGCTCAAGTAATTCACAATTTTTCACATGGTCGAATGTGTACAAATGAGCTTTGAGACTCGATCAAAACGCCACGGCTTAAAATAAAACAACGGCGTTGCGATGGATTGAAAACTCCTCTTTTTTCTTCTTCTTGAAATAACTGAACCAGATTGTGGTGACGGTCACAGCTTATCTGTTCTAGCCCTCCCTCCCTAGTTTCTACCCCTCTCTACTTTGTGGTTTGCCATTCATACACTGCTCACCTCAGATTCTGCATTCCTCACTGATAAGAAAAGAAAGCCACCTGGCTGGAATATGCTTCTCGCACACCTTACGTCAGTGACTCTCTCTCTCTCTCTCTCTCTCTCTCTCTCTGTCTATCTCATGTCCTTAACAAGAACCATTTGTTTCTGAGCATAGTGTTAGTCTCTTGCCTCCCCTTTCCCTTCTCTTCTCTTACTACTTTCCTTTTTATGGCTGCCCAAGTCATGAGCGCACTCCATTGTGGCATCTTCTATCTATCTGCCCGCTTGGAGGATATTTTAATTATGGACTCTATCTCCTTCTTCGCCGTCCTCCGGCCGCTGACGTCCGTAATATCATCCGGGGCTGATGCGCAGTGAGAGTGAAGGATGAAGAATAGAGAGAGAGAGAGAGAGAGAGAGAGAGAGAGGTGCGGAGAGAGGGCGACAGGGCATTTAGAGAGAACGAGCATTGTCCAATTCCTCCACAGAGTGTCTACCGTCATCTTGTGATATGTGTTTATTCTTTATTCCTAAATGAGAAGGCTCTGTATCGGCTTTTAGTGTTAAACTTCACTGATTAATTGTTTTGTTCGGTGGATTGCAAGCCGGAACTTGCTGCACAAGGTCAGATAAGCTGAGTACATTAAGAGAGCCGATAATGCCCGAGTACAAGCTGCTCTACTTCAATCTGCGCGCGCGAGGGGAAGTCGCGCGCCAACTCTTCGCTCTCGCCGGCCAACCTTACGAGGATGCGCGTGTCGAGTTCGCCGACTGGCCAGAGTTCAAGAAGTGTAAGGAGATCATTTATCTTTGAATGAAGAATTTTTTATTGTTGTGATTTGGCGTAGAATTTTTTGTACCCGGACAGCAGCCTACTTGGCAGAAAGCACAATACAATTTTCTTGGTTGTGATTTATGATCTTCGAACATCGTTTGCGTAGCAAACTTACACACGGGGTTCATTTTACTCCTGAGCAGCAATCTTAGAAGACGCTCAGAAGAAGAAACCAGCGATGAATGGTGGAACAGCATGAGGATATCAAGATGAGATAGAAAGAACGCGTTTGTAGCCATGCCCTTCGCCCAGCTGCCCGTGCTCTTCGTGGACGGCAAGCCCATCCCTCAGTCCATCACAATCGCACGTTATCTCGCTCGCCAGTTTGGTACGAACTTCAAATACAGCTATCTCTCTGACAGTTACATTTGTATATTAACTATTTCTACATTAATTTCAATCAACTTTTCAAGCAAGAGAATAATGCATTAAAATACCTTAACATTAAAAACGCTTCGAGCGTTGACTCTTATAATGCATAGGATTCGCCGGCAAGACGCTCCTCGAGCAGGCACTCGTCGACTCCATTGCCGACCAGTTCACCGACTTCTACCGCGAGGCGCGCCCCTTCTTCATCACTCTCGGCGGCTTCGTCCCGGGCAAATGGGTACTTTTTTTTTAAATTCTGACATTGAATGTTATATATTGTTATTTTTATTATTATTATTACTACCATTATTACGATTTATTATTATTATTATCACTATTATTAAATAAATCTATTTTCCGAATGCCTGATTTTAAAATTTATCAGCTATATCTTCTCGGATTCAGGAAGACCTGATAGAGCCGGTGCTCCGCAAGGCCAGAGACGGATTCCTTCCACTGGTACATACATTCATACATAGCGTATCTTGTTTTATAAGATGACTTATAGCCTCATTCCTCTCGGCAGAATTGAAAGTACGGGAAAGTAGAAGACTTATAATTGTAGGAATGTGCTAGTTTAGTTTTCCTTTATTTTATAAACGATTATCTCTCACTTCAAAGGTGACCAAGTTCCTGCGTGACAGCAAGAGCGGCTTCCTCGTTGGGGACTCTGTCACCTATGTCGATCTCATTCTCGCAGAACATGTCTCCACGGCTAAGGTCTACGACTCCGAATATGTCAAAGCAAGTTGATCTCATCATTTTTTTAAATTAATTTTTTTTGTTTGTTAAAACAATTCACCTTATTAGAAACAATTGAAATTCAACACTGGAGTTCTATCTTTTTGCAGAACTACCCTGAAGTCCAAGCGCATTGGGCAAAGGTGCGCGCTATTCCGAACCTGAAAAAGTGGATTGAGGAGCGTCCCAAGACCATTTACTAACCGCCTGTTTTAAGGATGAACAGAAAGCTAAGTTTAGTGTAAAAATAGTCTCGCTTTAAAGTGATGTTTTTTCGAATTTATTTTAGGAAATTCTTCATGCTGTTATATTTTATTTCCTTGATAATATTTGTTATTAAAACATCTATGCATATTCTGACGAATTATTGCATAAACGTTATTTTTGGTCATATAAGACGTTCCAAGAGAGAGTCAAATACGATAAAATTGATAAACGTTTATGGACGACGAAATCGATGCGTAACTAAGATAATCGTGCTGTTTACAACTCTAATTTAGCCAGTTGGTCACAACAGTTAAGATATCGCTTACGACTTATTAGATATTATTAGCAGCAGTGCCATCCTATATGTATACCTCTCTCTCTCTCTCTCTTTCTTTCTCTTTCTCTCTCTATTTCTCTGCTTCTCCGCCATATTTCCTTTCTCAAATAAACATTCCTACGTCTCCAGTTTAATCTCAGTCTTAGGAAAGGATTTCTACCAATCTTTCATGCCCATCAGACTGCCTTCTTCTCCTCGTTTTCTCGTTTCCTCTTCGTTTTAGTCATATTATTTGTCACGTAAGTAAGTCCCTTCTTTATCTCGATTCCGCTCTCCGCAAGCACATTACACAGCATTAGCCACCGAGAGAGAGAGAGAGAGAGAGAGAGAGAGTGAACTAGATAGAGAAAGAGATAGAGCACGAGAGAGAAAGAGAGAAATAGAGAGAAAGGGAGAATAGATAGAGAGAGTAAGAGAGAGAGACAGGGAGAGAGTTGTAAATGTCTCCATACAGATTAGCATCCTCATGAAATCTCTTGCCCACTACATTCATTGACCTATCAAAGACAAATCAATGATGTGCATGACAGATTTAATAGTTTTGGTTTCCTTTTTTAAATCTTAAAATAAAACGTTTTGTTGAAGTCTTCGTCGCCATGAGATCAATCATTTGTCATTGTTTTCTTATCAGGAAACTATCAGTTGAAGAGAATACGAACTTTTTTCGAGAAAGAAAGAACGAAAAGAAGCGAAAATAAAGGGATTGGAATAAAATGGCGAGGGGAAAAAATGAGAACGACTCTAGGAGATGCCACAAGAGGTGGCGGACCATGTGGCCGTGCTCATGTGTCACATATCGCTTGCAGGTGGCCGTGGGTGTGAGTGACAGTTTCTCTGTCGCTCTTTTCTCTCCCACTTCCTCTGTCTCACACTCGCTCCCACTCTCTCTCTCTCTCTCTCCTCTATCTCTCGTTCTCTGTTTTTCTCACTCTCACTCTCTCACAACATCTCCCATCTCACCAAAAAAGGACAAGTCCAACGGGCACAAGTGTCGACGGCTGTCTCTGTCGGCCCTGAATTGCCTCCTCGAATGGGCACCGCAATGCGAGATGTGGCAGATTCAGTACCCCCTTTTCCCTCCTCTCTCCACTCATTCTCTCTATCTTCACTCTGGCTCTCTCTCTTGCCTTCTCCCTCCCTCTTTCAACCTCGTGACCATTCTGACCGATACTCAGCCCCCCAACCAGTGGCAACTCGCTTGCTCTGAATTGTGGATGATGGCATGATGTGAGAAAGGAGCCGTCCCCGAAAGATCTGCCTAAACCTAATTTTGTAAGGAGTTACATAAATACAACGATTCAGCACTAACTGCTTCTTTTTGTGATCTTTAATTCGCTGCATTGTCCACTCAACGATGTATGTACATATGTATGTATGTACATACATCTTTTTTTCTGCTGCTGTTCCTTCCAAATTCTGCGTCTGAAACGGTTAGTAGGCACGTTTGAAAACGATGAGCTCACGAATTAGGCTTAAAGATCCTGCGAGAACTTATCGTTGATGCGAAGACATCTAATAAATTGGCATGAAATAAGGTGGATGAAGAAGAGAAACGGATGAAGGACGAGTTGCGTTAGCCACGGTCAAAGATCAGAAAGACAGACTGAGCGAGAAAGAGAGAGGGAGGAGAGACCGAGAGGAAGAGAGAAAAAGAGAGAGAGAGAGAGAGAGAGAGAGAGATGGGCCTTTCTCTCTCGTGCTCTATCTCTTTCTCTATCTAGTTCACTCTCTCTCTATGCGTCGCGTCTTCTTCGTGTCTCAGGGGCCAATTTCCAGCGCAGGCTATGGTGTGGACGGCGACGCATCCTCTCTCTCGCTTCCCTCGGTTCTCCATTCCTCTTCTTCCACTTGTCCCTTCTCCACTCTTTTACTCCCCCCCCCCCCCCCTTCATTCGCCCCTCACGTCCTCATGCGAATGCCCCGGTACCCATCACAATCAACAATGCAACCAGATCAGAAACAGTCGACCTTTTCTCGCTCTCCTCTCTTTCACTGCCTCCCTCTATCTCTCTCACTGTGTCTCTCTCTCCATCTTTCTCTCTCTCTCTCTGCCTCTGGCGTTCTCTCCGCCTCCCCTGTTCTATTTGAACATATGGTGCAGCCAAAATACGCACATTCTCTTTTAGTTCCCGCGCTTTTCTCGGGGGCACTCAATGCTTGTTCTGCCATCTTCCTTCTCTAATTCTATAAATTTCCTGCTTCCTTGTGCCTCTTTCTCTCTATATTTCCTTTCGTCATCCCCGCATTTCCATCTCTCTCTCTCTCTCATTCCACTCTCTCTCCCTCCCTCTTTCTCAATCTCTCCCCCCATTCCACCCTCCCTCTCTCTCTCTTTCCCCTCTCTCTCCCTCCCTCTCTCTCTCACTCTCTCTCTCTGTCTCTTTTTCTCTTCTTCTCATTCATGCGAGCGCGGCTAGAGTCGATTGTCGCCATCTAGCCTGGGCGCACTCCGAGATGTAAGCCAGACCAGCAGCCTGGCCAGCCCCTCCCTCTCCTCCCGGCCAAGAAAGTGCGAGAAGGCAATAGACTTCAGCCTAACGAGTAGCCCCAGTGGGACAGAGCGAGAACCTTTGTGCAGTGTTCGGTTTGTTCTCCATCCCGACCTCCCAGTTTCGGAGTGTCATCTATGCTCATCCCATTGGCGACCCCCACCTCTAAACAGTGTCTTTGAAGCTGTTCTTCACATACTGCTATGACTCATCAAATGCGTGTGCTCGTCATAGTCCTGCATGCCTAAACCTGCACAGCATTCTCCTTTTCCTCTTCGCTCAAAGTCGTTGCAAATGCTTCCTCAATGAAGAGGCAGTGCAGAATATGCTTGCCTCACCGAGGGGGCGTGCTACTTTCTGCATGGCGCTCATTAGATGAATTCGCCATCCCCTTTCACGTGCTCTTCCTCTTCTTTGTACTCTCTCTCTCTCTCTCTCTCGAAGATTCTCTCCTTTTCCTCGTGGAAGAGTAAGTAATGCTACACTTGGCTGCGATCTTCTGCGCTTCCCTTCGTACATGCATATATAATTTTGAATGCTAAGGAAGCAAATGCCTATGCGTCTTCTTCTTGTCAACTCCTAGATTTGGATATAACATTCCAGCTGCTTCAACGATTATCCCTGTCACCTTCTTCTCTCTGCTCTATCGCTCTCTCTCTCTCTCTCTCTCTCTCTCTCTCTCTTTCTTCTCTAGTTATCTTTCTCTTTTTATCATTCACATTCTTTCTTTATCCCTCTCTCTTTCTCCCTCACAGTCTAGCCACATTGCATGACTATATGTTCGCTATATGTCTCATGGTCAGCAGAAGATTCTCAGAATCGTAATCTTACGGCACAAGTTTTCCATCCGAACGCACCGGATTGGAAGAGTGCTATAATTGGTTTTTGTAGATTTGTAGAATTATGACGATCTCGTGTTGTTAAAGAGAAGCAGCCCGCGGCAATTATCGAGATGACATCCTCGATGCCATATGATTCGCTGCACTTTGGCGGCATTCCTCTTTTCCTCTCTCTCTCTCCCTTTCTCTCTCTCTCTCTCTCTTGCCCTCTTTCTCTCCCACTGCCTTTCTCCCATTTCCTCCACTCTCTTCTTACTACCTTAATGCTATTCTGTCTATATGATTCGCCTTCTCTGATGTGCCAGTCCCTTTTCTCGCCTCCTCTTGGCTGCGCCACTCCGCCGTGTCTCTCTTGCCACCTCCTCCTCCCACGAATGCGCATCTTCGCAGTTTATCTCTCTTCTCTCTCTCTCTCTCTCTCTCTCTCTCTCTCTTTTCTCTATTCTCTCCTTTCCTTCCCTCATTTCTATCTTCCTGCATCATTAGATTGGCAATCGACCCATGGGCATCTTTGTCCTTTTTTCCTCCCTTCCGCCTCTTCGTTACCTCCATCTCTTCAGCCCCTCCAGCACCGAATGATTTTCCTTGAATTCTTCTACACCCCTCACATGGCTACGTGCCTCCATCGAGTATTCATCGGTTCACATTAGCAATGGGCGCAGAAACAGTGCTGGGCAGTAAGTAGAAGAGGCAGCCTCGAAGCACTTCTCGGCTCTTCAAAGAATGTATGTACATACATACATATGTATGTATGTACATGTGTAAACAAGCGAAGCGAAGAAGAAGCTGCCAGAGAGGGCGCGCGCTTGTTTGCTCTCTTTGCATCGATTATTGTGGAGAGCCAAGTCTCTCAATTGTCCCTAGGTCAGATAGGCTGATTACTGGACGGCGAATGTTTGCTGTCCTTTCTGAATCTTCAACTGGATATCTATCGAATTAGAGTTAAAATAAAGGGAAAAAAGAGAGAAATGGAGAGAATGCTTGAAGTGTGTAGAATAAAAGAGCATTTTGAAATAAACATGTAATGCTATTGCAGTCGAAATGGAATTTCATTGTTGTCGCCCTCAGTTTCAACGATTTCCCACTCCGGTCTCCATGCACTTTCCCTCGCGCTCGCTCGGCTCACTCAAATTCTCTTTATTTTTCTCCAACTCTCTCTCTCTATTATTTGCTTTCAAAATGTTCCGTTTGTTAGTTCTGTCACTTGAAGCTTTTTTACTATTCATGGTAAGTTGATACCTTTTTGCTACATAATTTACATATTGCGGTCACTTTCTCCTAAACGGCACCTTCTCAATTTTCAAGAAAAATGCCAATGCCGCACACTTTCAGTAAAGGCGCCATCCAATCGCGCATTGTATGCCAGAAGAGATTTAGAATGATGTGAAATATGGATGATTATGAAGAGATAAATAGAGCGAGTGGAGAGAGCAAGGAGTTACAGAGAGATGGATATGGAGAACGGAGGAAGTGATGCAGTGAGAAAGTAATTCTCATCAGCAATAGCGCAAGAAAAGGAATAAGTCTCTGTTTGGCCTGATAAGAAGCACTTTCTACTGTTCCTCTCTTTTAGACACTTCCCATGAGTAGCGCAGACATGTTTGATGAGATTGCTTGCCGATCTAGTACGTACATGTGTAAGAGTGCATCTCTAGCTTGAGTTATCTGCGTAGTCTCTTCATATCCATCATCCTTCAAAATAATGATTCCATATTTTAAGGATATACATAAATGTGTACACCTCTCCATCAGACTCACTCTCTTAACAACTTATCTTTTTCTTACGCAGACATAAGAAGTCTTTGCGGTGACACTCACAAGCCTCCTCTCGATTCGCTCACCGCTTATACCTTGGCTTTAATGGATATGTTTTTCTACTCTCATCCTAATAACACTGGTGAAAAAGTCTGGCAAGCTATTGAAAGAGGAACACTGCTTCTGCCTTCTATAAATGCAGTGGAATGCGCTAAGTCTATCTGATTCGTTCCTAAAATACACATTAATCTGTATAGAACTATTGGAGCTTCATTTTTTTCATCATTTATATTCATTCCATGTTCTCTGGCAATCTTGGCGAACATTTTTCCTGTTTCTTTTTGACAGAAAATTAAATTGATTGATGACTAATGTTTTAATATTATTCCCCCTTTTCTTTTGTCCGGAAGATGGCAGCAGCGGCGGCGGCGGCAATCTCGGCGGCCACGGGCGGCATGGAACTGCTGAACATTCATCCCTCGGCGTCCAAGCCGAGCCTCGTCTCCTCTTTCTGGTCCCTCCACGTCCAAATGCAGGTCTGTCTGTGGCCAGAAGGGGCCTATAAACGACGCACAGCCTGGGCCAGCCTCATCCCCTCACTAGCAAAAGGCCGCAAAGAATTAGAGAGAGAGACATCGGAACGGTGGCTAGCTTTCCATATACTCCCCGACTATCTTTGGCAATTCCCCCGGCTCGGTCCCCTTCCCCCTTTCAGAATCACACCCTCCTCGTTGTTCTCTCTCCTTTCAATTAGCATTTGCAAGAAGGACGCTGCATATTTTTGTATTTCCACCTTCACGATTTAGTTAAAAGGATCTTTTTTTTAGTTGAACGATCAGCTGATATTTTCCTGTTTATGTAACAAACGACAAAACTCTTCCATCTCATACTGTATGAAAGCTCTTTTGGAAAACAACTCGCTGCGCCGAGGTGCTCGCCTGTTTCTGTTGTTGTGGAATGCAAAGGAGTCATTAGAAGTGTATTGAAGTGAAGAGAGCGGGAAGGTGCCCATTTTCTATATATAACTAATGTTCACACTGAAATATGCCATTAGAAGGGACAAATGCATATTCAGAAAAGTGTGGGGCATACTGCATATACTTACTTACATACATATGTACTTACTTCCATAGAAGATAAAGGGATACAGAATAAAACTACACATATGTTTGTAGATATGGACAATGAAATTGGCTGTAAAGGTGAAAATGATGCCAACGCTGTCTTCATTTGCAATGGACGTAAAAGAAATGGATTAACGACTGAACTAATTAATTAATCAAAGGAGCACGAGACTCCGCGGCGCGAATTCAAGATTGAGTTCTTGCTACTTTAATTAATGCAAAAAAAATACTGTAGAGTGAGTTGTATTAGTTTTCTTGTAGAACTGCGACACGTCCGAGCACGATTTGAAGTGCGGCAGCTCGCGCGCCTCTCTGCCAGACGAAGCTGCCGTCGTGCGGCAGGCACCGCCCATCGAGGGCTTTCGCCGTGTGCGCAGTCTCTCCGGTACGGATTTTTTTTTGTTAAATAATTATGAAATATTAGAATGCATTGATTAATGTTACCCAATAGATCATTTTACTAATACACCAATTTTCTAGACATTCACGGAGGCGTCGTGGCGAATCTCGACGAGTGCCAGGCGTCCATCTTCGGCGGCAGCGGAATGGCGTCCGAGCTGCCGTCGGCGCGCGCGCCCCCGCACGAGGACCACGCAGAGAAGCAGCGACGCATCTCCTTCTCCGTCCAGGAGTGGCTGCGGCACGTCGAGCCCGCGCCCTCCTTCCCACACTCCGCCGCCCTCGCAGAGACCGGCCGCTAACCATTCATCCATCCTTCTCACACTTTCTTTCTTGCATTTTATATACATACATATTTATCTCTTTCCTTTGATCTTTGGACCACACCACAAAAGAACATGAAGAATTAAATGTTATGCATTCACAGTTCCTTAGCGTTCACAATTACGGCAATGTAGATATTTCTCCGAACTCCATAGGAGATTCTTGCGAGCTTGCAATTGTACATGTCATTTCTTTTTTAAATTTAAATTAGTAAGAGCCGCTCATAGATATTTAGTCTTCGAATGTATAGTGAAAATACTTCTTTAGTTGAACTGTGTACATCATTTTATTTTTCAACTTTGAATTTTTATGAAGAACTGAGGCCATATTCCGAGAAAGATTTTTCTTCTTCCTCGCTTTGCTTTAGCTTTCAAGTACGGTTGATGAGCACATCGAGTCTACTACGTCATCATTTTACTCTACTATTTCTTAAAACAATTTTCTACGACCTTCCAAGTTGCGCTGTCTTGCTAGAGAGCTGTCTCCTTCCTGGTCTCTTTGTCTCGGAAGAGGCTTCTCAAAGCCAGTTTTGTTAGCCCTTTATTCATCTGCCTTACAAGCTTGAATATTGTGTGCGTGTGTGTTTATTTTCTCACATAAGACGTGAAAAGAACTCATTGAACCAGTGTGACTTTCGTGTAGCAACGGCGTGTTCATGGAAGTCCAATCGTTCATTTTTAGCACGTTTTTATTCATTTCACAAATGTCGCCACGGTCTGCTGTACACAACGAATGTGGGTAAACAGAAGGAGACTCGGGGAGAGCCGGGCATGCTATGGTACTAAGGATGGTTAATATGATGTGGCAGCTGAACAAGGGGACATCAGAGAGTGAGAAGACAGAGAGAGAACTACGAGATACGATGAACAGTTTCAGAGCTGTGCTTCTGCCTAGAGAAGGCGTCTGAAAGTAGAGATGAAGAGGGGGGGGGGGAGGGTGGCTAGGGCATAGTATCCGCTTTGGAGGGGTCGGAGAAGGGGGGCAGGCCTATTCTAGTGGCGGATGCCTTCGAGTTCGGAGAAGTCAATCAAAGGGACACAATTTTCTCTTTTTTTTGCCTTCACTGCGAATTGGAGACGGGAACAGCTTTGGCTCGGAAGTTGAACCGAGCGGAGAAAAAGAAAACAAAAAACGGCGAAGCGACAATGAAACCCCAACAAAATGGAACAGAGAACTCTAAACGGACTGATAAACACTTTTCGGGATACTGGGAAGAAGGGAAAAGAAGATTGGCTATAAGACAAAGAGGGTGTGCCCAACTGCAAGATAACAGGGCGTGGAGCTTAAGAAAGTTGATGGCAGAAGGTTGCACTCATTAAAGGCAGAGTGGGGGAGGGCGGAGAGTACGGAAGATGCGAGGGGACAACGTGAGTACAAAGAGAGGGTGAGGATGGCGAGAGAACGTCAGGGGGCTGGAGGTAAAGAAAGGGAGAGACAGAGACAGAGAAAGAAATAATGAAGTCAAGGGCCGCACACGCATACAAACACTCGTAGAAGGAGGGGCTCGGGGAGGAGGGGATCAGCTCTTATCGTAGATGAGAGGCAAACCAACAATTACAACAAGTAGTGGAGTAGAGTCAGCTTAATAGATAGCAGATAAATCAAGATAGGGGAGAGAGCAGATAAGAAATGACAGGAAGAAAGATAACAGAAACACCGCAAAAGAAAGAGAAAGGGTAACCGAGCCGTCTTACTACAACCGGATAAGCAAGGCGCGCGACGGGGCGAGACACAACTATGGAGACGACCACTCGAGGTTAAGGCAGCTGGTGCTTCTGATAGGAGATACATAGAGAAACAGCTACTTCTATGCTCTAACCATAAATGGTCCTCTACCACACCGAGAATGGCGATTATGCCAACGGAAAGGAGAGAAAATTAGTACGAGAAGAGGAAGGTGGGTATTTTACGTGATGAGTGACGGAAAATGCGACAAATGACGCTGTTTGGGGATGAGAACATTGCGTGAGTGAGAGAAATGTGGAAAGGAGAGATAGAGAGAGAGAGAGTCAGAGAAGAAAGAAGAGGGATGCGATAGAAAGAGCTAAGAGGGACGAAGGGTAAGAGCATCATGTACAACGCGTATGTGAGATGATGCGCATGAGAGCAGCAGGCATATAATGGACATGCGAGGGTGTGTGCGAGAGTGAGAGAGTGCGAGAGACAGAAAGAACAGAATGGTAATATGTGATCGATATTCGATAATGACAACGAAGCAACACGAGTAACGGGGTTTTGGCAACAGATTGAGGAAGAGCGTGCGTGCCGTGATGTTCAATCGATATGGTGGTTTATTGATCCTTCAGGAGCTCAGAGACGTGGACGCCCTGCTGCTTCGCCTGCTGGTACGTCGCAAATTGCGGCGATTCCTGCAACCGAGAACGGATGGGTTCGAGAGTCAACAGAAGAATAGTGAAAGAGAGCACCTTGAAGATGCGAATCTTGCGCTGAAGCGAGCGCGTGCTGTCACGGTAGACGTTCAGCTTGCTCTTGACCATGTCCTGTAAGCAAAGTAAATTATCTTCTTTTTTAAGGAATTATTGAAGAATAACTACGATTACAATGTACATATGTACAAACATGAATTATGATTGTCTCAATTGGAATGGTGATAAACGACTTTCCGTTCCCTGAGCCGACCTCAAAGTTGTCGCCGTGGGCGTCGATGAGATCGGAGCAGTAGATGATGTCGCGGGGCAGCAGCCTCGAGACGCGATCTCGACTCGGCGTCATGGGACGCGACGGCACGGGAGAGCGCTCGCACGCGAGGATCAGCGGCTTGTGCTCGAGCTTCACGACGGGCGGCTTCTCCTGCTCCATACGCAGCAGCTGCGCTTCGATTGTCAGACGCTCAACGTGTTTTATTCTTTTATTGCTTTATTAATTAAAATCAACATTTAAATTATCGATTCATCACAACGTCACGAAGAAACTTGCTGTCAATTTGTTAGGACACCCTGAACGTAGCGTTTTAGTCTGTAAAAAAGAGTACTCTTCATTGGAACATATAGACAGCAAGCTCTTTTTACAGAATAATCCTTCACTCTCCATCCATACATTTCCCGAGCAGGCAATGAACAACAGTATCTGGCACTCGAACAAAAGAGGAATTAGCAGAACTAATCAGACTCATGTCAGAATAACCCCCAACCATTTACAATTCAGCTATGGTTCTTCGTTCTATATACACAAAGGATGGATATCACGTCAAAATAAATTAAGAATGGACAAGATTCTTGGATAAATGCGGGCATATATTAAATGAAAATCGCTTACGTTATCCTCCACTTCCAGGCATTTCTGAAACGATGCTTGTCGCAGAATTTGTGGAGAAATATCCATTAAATCCATTTGGAAAAAAATAGAAAGCTTAGAAAATAAATATTTTGCACAACAATCTCCGTAATTTTGGCCTCTTGCTCACCATGGAGTTGTTGTCGACCTCGAGTCCGGGATGCGTCTTCTGGAGAGTCTCGTGCACGAGCTTCATGACATTCTGCGAGAACTGCGTCGGGGATGCGGCCGACTCGGCGTCGATCTCCTTCGCGGCGTAGATCGTCTCGGTAAGCACTGCAAAAAGAAATCATTCATTCAATATAAATAATCAATCAATCTTTTGTTTCTTATCAATAAAACACTATTTCTACGAAAACAGAAAAGGTTTTTATTGCCCTAAATACTTTTGATTATTAGATTATAAGTCAACAGAATGCATATCCGGCGCCCGAGCAGAAGAGAATTTCCCCCTCCTCTTCAGCCACAAACCCCCAAGACGATGAATGAGCAGCCGGTTGAAGACGGCCTCCATGGAATGGAGTCGCCCATTGCAAGTGGTAGCCATAATTGGTCAGAGAAGCGAGCAAAAGGGATTCTGGAACTTTTCAAGATCGGGATCGAACTGGTGCGAACCAGAAGTGCACAAGGTGGTGGGCAAGACGAGGGAAAGAGAGCGAGAAGGAGACAGCGAGGGATGGAGAGATGCAGAGAGAAGAAACAAACAGAGGGATATGGTAAGAGAAAGAGTCTGTGAGAGAGAAAGAGGAAAAGAGAATGACAGATTTATTTGATCTCTCGTGACTCGCTCACTAGCGGCTGCTTCATCGCTTAGATGAAGCATCTAGTTTGAGCGCCTCTGGAGGGGAACAGAGGCAGCGGCAGCGATAGAAGGAGGAGAACACGAGAGAGAGAGAGAAAGAGAGAAAGATAGAGAGACAGAGGAGAGGCAGAGAGGGAAGAGTGCAATTGAGAAAAAGAGAAAATGAAGAGAGAGGAATGTCATATGAGCCGGAAGGCAATGTGATTAGTGAAACAGATTGAAAAAAACATGAAGAGAAAGAGGCAGAGAGAGAGAGAGAGAGTAAGAGATAGGGCAGATAAAGAGTGAGAGGGGCCAGAGAAAGCGAGAACAAAAAATGAGCTATTACATCCTCATAGAAGGGAGCTGCCCGTGAAGGCAACAAACGGGAGGAAAGTGACTTGGCATTGAGTCAGCCTATCACAAGGACTGCACCCAAGAAGAATGATGCCATGACATTTTCTCCCCTTGGCTGACATGAGCAGAATGGATGGGCGACAACATTGTTCAGCTGACTGACTGGCAGCTTCTCGTGGCTCCTTTCTATCTTCCTATTGACTACATCCGTTATCAACAGCGTTATCTCGACTGATCTCACAAAACGTTGTTTGCATTGACCCTCTTCAGACAATAAACATGGCTTTTCATGACTGAAGACCCCTTGAAATAAGAAAAAGAGAGAGAGAAAAGAAATGAATGAGACGAGTAGCTGACTGGAGATTTCCTTGTCGGCGCAGTCGCTGGAGGTGACCTCGTTGACCTGAATGGGCGGAGAGTGAGTGCCGGCCATGGCCCCATCGGCAGCCGCCGCCTTGGGCGCCTCCTGTGAAAAGCGACAGAAGCGAGTTGACGGCGGACGAAACAGAGGAGAGTGCGAGGGGTGGAAGAGGGAAAGCGAGAGACGCAGAGAAGGGAGAAACACTCATTTACAGGGGCCAAGCACACACTATCCATGCAGAGTTCGTCATAAGGATCAGAGATCGAATGAATGTATCACAGAAAACTACATGGATATGGCATACACACGATGAATACAGAAGAGGAAGAGAAAAGATACAACCTAATACTTCTTCTAAATGGAGTGCTCGTGCCGAATGTTAATGAGAAGGGCAGTGTTAGCTTGATGAGTATAGCATAGCGCGGTTTCGTCATTTTGGCGGATTCCCACAAAACACGCAGACGAAGGCTAAGAAGGCCGATCAACCTCGGTGAGGGTGTCGTCCGATTCGCCAGCAGACTCGATTACAGTCTGCGCCGAGGCCTTCTTCGCTTTATTCTTGTTCTTATTCTTGTTCTTCTTGTTGTTCTTGGAATTGACCGCCGCTTCCTTTGCAATTGATGGAATCGGACCCCAGCCCTGCTAAGCACCATTTGACTGAACATACCAGCAAGCACCGGACAATGACAGGACGACGCTTGAACAAGGAATTGGAAGAAATACATACTGGAGTTGTCTAATGGTGAGACATCACATTTGGGATTGGTTCGTACAAGTGACACAGTGTGGGCAAAAACTTAGGCGGACATAGGCAGATTGAAATAAAATGACTGAAATGATATCAAAATTATAATATAAAAAGAGACGAACCGTCTGCGCATGTCCATTCTGGCCATGCTGTCCGTTCTGACCGGGGACGCCGTAAGCCTGTTGCTGCTGCTTTTCCTCGGTCTACAATTTAAACACAAATCATATCAATGATCGAATTACCCTGCAACAAAGAACGAAACTTGTTGCAACCATTTTACCCGTTCCCAAATCCGTTAACAGTCAAACGAACTGACGTATATGATCTCGTGAACGTCATCGTGAGCGCCGTTTGTTGTCGGTGCGGAGCCGTTCTAGGAAAAGACGCGCAATGAAATTGTTGTAAAAAACAGCGCTTCCTTTCTATCAAGAACTTAAATCAGTAAAATGTTCAAACAAACAATTCTGTTAAACATTCAAATACAAATAATCCCACCTGTTACATTTACCATAATTCTTGTAATAATGAAAGATTACTAACCATGTTAATCTTGGTCTGCTGCACTTGAGCTTCGTCGTCGTGCGATTCGGAGGCGCGCTTGTTCTTCTTGTTCTTCTTCTTGTTCTTGCCGCCAGAACCCTGCGTAAGAAACGTCGGGTAATTTAAATGCCTGTTTTTTCAAAACTATTTTGAATTCCCAGAGATATTCCAACCTCGTTTTGGGCTGGTGGGGACGATTCCTTTGCAGGCTGGGCTGCAGCGGGAACTTCCTTCAATCAAACAGTATATATTTATTTATTACCTGTCTATAGAATAGATATATCCATCGAAGTAAGGTGTTTTACGCTCAAATTTAAGTAAGAATCAAAGCTGTAAATCGAAGTGAAAGTGGAAAATAAGAAGTACGTTTGCCAAGGCTCCTGCGGCCTCACTGTGTTCCATTCATATACATACATACAGTCGTTGCCAAATAAATGACGAAAACTGATTTGAAGTACAGAATACATGAGACAGCAACATGTTCCAGTCTGATTAGTCACCTTTTCCTTCTTTGCTTGTTCCTGCGCCTCTTTCTCCTTCGCTGCCTTCTCGGCGGCTTCCTTCAAATAAAAACGTTTCGAGTGTTTTTTGACTTATTTATGTTCGGAAAAGTTGTTTTCTCTCTGAAATTGCACGCAGAAGATCGAGAAACTGTGTTGGAAAGGGGAGTTTGTTTACTAACCTTATCCGCCTTTTCCTTCGCCTCCCGCTGTTCTGTCAGTTCTTTCGACGCCTTTTCAGCAGCCTCCTAAACAGTGATCAGCACCAATAGACAACTATGAAATTTTTGCTGTATTCTTGCGTTTTTCTCTCTGTGGGAATCCATTGTCTCTACTTTTTCCTTTTGCCCACCATCTCAGCCTTCTCCCGCTCAGATTGCTCCTTTGTTGCTTTCTCTGCTGCTTCCTGAATTTGCATTCATTAGTACGACTCAGGACTCGTTAAAGCTGGAGACTTTCAACAGTTCGCAGCAAACAGATTTTGCAAAACCAAGGACTGAAACCGGGAAGTTATACCTTCTCAGCCTTCTCGCGCTCCTCTTTTTCCTTTGCTGCCTTCTCTGCTGCCTCCTAGAAAAGAGAAGTCTATTTAGTATTCTACTAGGCTCTCGTTATTCTCTCACTGCATACCCATTTAAATAAGGGTTAACAAACATATGTAAGTATATATCTAAACCTTCTTGGCCTTTTCCTTGGCTTCCTTGGCGGCCTTCTCAGCGGCAGCCTGTGAAAGTGCACACTCAACAATAAGCTCTGTCAGGTTAGGGAAAAGGAGGTTGCAACTCATAATTTTCAATCCAAATCACCCGATTAGCAGAGTCAAAAGCCGCAGTCTATCTAGGAATCAAGCGAGTCCGAAAATGTCCAGGAATAAGCACAAGGGAAAGCCAACGGCACACCACTTACCTTCTCGGCCTTGACACGCTCCTTCTCTTCTTTATCTGCGGCTTCCTGAAGGCATCGGCATCTCTCAACCAAGCCTTCCGGTTAAAACCCCGCCTTTCTCCGTCTCATGAAATGTCGGCGTGCTACGTACATATGTACATAACTATCGATTTTCAAGTCGAAAACTTTTGATGATCATTATCTATTGAGAGAAGCTTGCAAAATTGACCCGTTTAGTACCAAGAAAAATAAGAGAGCTACGCCGACAAGACAGAAAACAAAATGTGTCACTTGACAATTTGAGACTCTTCTTTCTTTTGCCATTCAGCCTGGCTACGCTTGCCGCAATGGGTCTACCTTCTCGGACTTCTTGCGCTCCTTCTCCGCCTTCTCGGCTGCCTCCTTCTCCTTGCGCTCCTTCTCTGCCTGCTCCTTGGCTGACTTTTCTGCTGCTTCCTAAATGAAAACAGAATTGAATTTAAAGCGATATTTGCCGAAACAAAATACATATATAGTCTTGCAGGTATTAATTTAGGAAAGTATATATAAATTAGCTAGAAAAAAATGTATGAAAAATGTATTGGAGATATCAATATGGCTGACCTTCTCGGCCTTCTCCTTGGCTGCCTGCTCCTTGGCGAGCTTCTCCTTCTCTGCTTGCTCCTTAGCAGCCGCCTCCTTCACCGCCTTCTCGGCAGCTTCCTTCAAGCAAGAAAGTAAGCCATTTCTCCAATCCCCACAATATATTTTTGAAAAAACCCCACCTTCTCAGCCTTCTCCTTCGTCGCCTGCTCCTTGGCTAGCTTGTCCGCGGCATCCTGTAGCAGGTTTTTTTTTCTACGAATAAAGTCAAAAATATTTTACCTTCTCAGCCTTCTCCTTGGCCTTCTGTTCCTTGGCGAGCTTATCCGCGGCATCCTGTACAATTTTTGTTTTAATATGTGGCGGATAAGGAAAAATGAGGAGAAAATAAGAAATATTTTTGCCTTCTCAGAATTCTCCTTTGCCTTTTGCTCCTTGGCGGCCTTGTCCGCTGCAGCCTTGGCCTTCTTCTCAACCTCGCGAGCCTCCTAAATTCTGGTATATAGAGAAAATATTAACAACATACATATTTACATAGAATATTGATATTTTACTTTCCAAATGATAGCTGATGACGTGTCCACTATTAACGAAATCCAGCGTACTTTGTCAGCCTTGTCCTTGGCGGCCTTCTCGGCGGCCTCCTTCTTGGCCTGCTCCTTCTGCGCCTTCTTGTCCTCGTCCTGCTTGGCCTTCTGCTCCTTCTGGGCGGCATCGGCTGACTGCTTGGCCTCCTCGGCCTGGCGGCGCTTCTGCTCGGCCTCTTCCTCCTTCGCCGCCCGCTCAGCCTTTGCTTTCTCCTTCTTCTCGGCCTTCTGAAAAGTCATTTATTCTTCCAATTAATATTTTTTTATGACGCACTCGTGCCCTTTAAATGATTTTTTGGGATAATATTAGCCTGTCCAACTGAAAGTATTACGATCGACACCGTAAACTAAAAGTACAGAATGACGTACGGCAGCCTGCGCCTGTTGCTGCGCGAGTTTGCGTTGCGCGGCCTCCTCCTGCTGCTTCGTCGCCTGCTCCGCCTTCTTGGCGGCTCTCTTCCGCTCTCGCTCAGCGCGCTGTTCCGGAGTCAACTGCATGAAAGAAATTTGTTATCACTTTTGAAAATTCTCAATACCTTACATTGCTTGTATTTAAAAACATTCGTTATATGCTCTCCAAGATACTTTCAAGAAAAATTGTCCTTATAGCAGGCTCATGTTTACTTTTAAAATGTTTTTTTTCTTAGTCCTTTTCACCTCGTCAACAACTACGGCGCTTCGCTGTCCTTCGCCTTTATTTTTTTATCGTTGCTACAGGCGCATTTATTTCTCTTATTTTTTGCGTCTCACAATCAGTCTTACCCGCTAACGCGAAGGTTGACTTTTAAGCTTACGAAGTTTTTGCCTCCCTCCACCTTTCTCGCTCCCTCTCTCGGCTTAAAATTTCTTTCATAGTCAACTGTTTCTCACCTGGCGCTACCTGCGGGATGTCTGCATGGGAGAGGGAGAGAAAAGAAGGATATTCTATTTGGAGAGAGAGGGAGAGAGGAAAACGAGGGTTATTCATGCTGTTCA